>JANHFT010001886.1:363336-379894 GCA_032467955.1 Pseudoxenodon macrops | reverse complement strand
TCACCTTTTAAGTTGCATTACTGAAATAAATGAACTTTTGCACGATATTCTAATTTTTCGAGTTTCACCTGTAGTTGAAACAGTGGATTTCTTTAGTGAGAACATGTAAACAAAACTATGTCATTCATTACCATAAAGTGTGAATTGTAAAATCAAGGGGAGTGGGAGAGGCAGGAGAAAATAGGGGAAATGTTTTTCTCTGAAGCATTTATTTTGCTTTAAGAACTGAATAAATGTTAATATACTGCCTAATGTATCTCTAAGTGGTCAGGGATAAACATAGAATATTGGCTTGTAAAGAGTCACTAGATTACAGATCCAAGCATGTATATGGAGCAAGACTGAACTTCGGCTGCACTTGTGGCATATAAACCAAAATGTGCCAAATGTGTCCTCATAATTAGCAGGGAATGCTGACCTTGGCAAAGGCACATCTAAGGCTACTCACTTAGTCTGTACCTTCTCTATATTACTAAAAAGTGGTATACAAAAGTTTAATTGCCCAAAGTCATGATAGGTAATGGAAGTCAATTATCTTTCATTCTACCAGCTGATAACCATGGCATATGAAAGACTGCAGCTTGGAATGTAAGAAAAGTAAATTAATTGATCAATGGAAAAATGAAAGAACAAACTGTATATAACAACTGTGAAACTAAGAAAGAAGAAATATAGAATTAAGAACACACACAGAAAACTGAATGGCTAGGTATAGTTATAAAAGACTAATTTATGATAAAATAGAAATTATTATCATTTAATTAATATCGGGATATATGAATGTAAGAATCTATAGGCTGGTAATACAGGTAGTTGTCTTACAACCATTCATTTAGGGATCATTCAAAGTTAAAACTGTATTGGAAAAAGTGACTTATGACCATTTTTCACATGTACAACTGTTGCAGCATCCCTATGGTCATGTGATCAAAATTCAGAAGTCCCAAAGGTGCTTTTTCAAGAGGCAACTGGACTTTGGTTTTTCTCTGAAAACATTTCAGTGACTTTTATTTAAATAAGTAAATAAAGAGTCTTAGAATATAATTTTCCACAATTAAGCAAAGAACATTTGCTTGCTCTAATCAAGACATTTAATTATTTTTGTTTATTCAGACAACTGTACTAGAGCTGTTTCATAATATTTCTTAATAAGCGATTAGATTACATCTATAAAAACTTTAAAGGACATTAAGGCATATCAGCTTACAAAATGAAATATCTTTTTTAAATCCTCTTCATCTTCCATTTGCTTTCTAGCTTTTTACTTTTTTTCACTGAAGGGTATATATATATTCTATTTACCAGCACTTATTTAAAATCACATGCTAGGAAAAGCAAAAGGCCAAAAAAACACTGCTGAATTTAGTTACTACTATTGTTGGTAGAAGTGCAAATACCTAAATCCCACCTTGCAGCATAGTTTAAACTTGGAACAGCAGTAATACAACTATGTAGCAAATCAATTGGAACTAAGTTTTTTGTTTATTTGATCCGCTGAAATTCTTTTGCAATACAAATCAGTATTTTTAAAATGCTATATCCTAGCACATAAAAGAATAAATGGAACAATGGAACGCAATGAAATTCAAGACTTTTTTTGAGTATTGGCAAAGACGTATAGGTTGTTTTTTTTTTGGTATAGCAGAAAGCAGGGTTAAGGATCTATAGTACAATGCCAAGAGACATTCAAAAACATTTTTCTAGAATTAACAAGAGGCAGTAAGATTCAAGTGACCTGAGGAAACTTAACAAAAACTTTGTATTAACATTCTGTAGTCACAGGTTCATAGTCTCTTCTTAGTATTTATTATGGCTTCATTTGCAGGAGAACAGCAGGTACTCAATTAATGTACTCTAAGGTTTGCTAGTTTCATTGCACCTTTTGTGTCATATTCACACAGACTAGTTAACTTTGATATCTATTATATGACCTTAGATCTGATTATCCCTTAAAATAACTGAACCCTCATTTCCAACTCTGTTTATAAAATATGTAATCATAGTTCAGAGACAATAGTAGTCCATATGATGTTTTATCTCTAGACTAATACAGGACGCAAATCCTTTCACTTTGATTTATAAAACAAAATGGCCAGATTTGCACATCATGCTATGAAAAAACAGGTCTTATATTTAAGATTACTTTATTGTCATTGTATGAATATACACATATACCCATACAACAGAATTCACAGAACACCTAAAGACCAGGCCCAACACACATAACAATCCCCAAACACATCCACCCCAAATTCCCCACCCTTTGTATCTTACAATTGTCCTATTTTTGAATTCTCATGACCACTGAACAAATGTCAAATGGTCCATGTAGTTCTTAATATGTGCCTCATGTCCCAATATGTCTCCCATACATATAAGAACATCTTCAGAAGTAAGAACAAAACTAAATAGGCACCAGTAGGTTTGAAACTGTAGAACTTAGAAACGTCTAAACCTCATGATTCAAGATCAGGTGCCTATTTCAATTTCTTCTTAATTAATATTACTCCTTTGCACAGGTCCAATTTTCTTATAAATTACTTGGGGAGGGAAGAAGCTTTTCTTTCAAATTACAATATTGCAAGTTCCTTTAGAACAGTTTCTGGCTATTTCATACATACTTTCATTTAGTGACTGTTCAAAGTTACAACAGCACTAAAAAAGTAATTACAAAAGCATACAAAAGATTTGTTTAACTATTGCACAATTCACTTAACAACTGCAGTGATTTGCTTAGTGACTGTAGCAAAAGAAGTTGTTAAATGGGGCCTAGCTCACTTAACAATTGTCTTGCTTAACAAAAGAATTTTTGGACTCAGATGTGATCATAACTCGAGGACTACCTGTAGAAAATGCACTACTGTTCAACTACAAAATAGAACTCTTACTGAATTCACAAGCATATCTATTAAGACAAGGTTTCATTTAAATCCATCAAAAACCACAAAGGAATATAAAATATCAAGACAAATACTGAGAACATAAGAATTGAAAAGTACTATTAAAATACTGTAACTAGGAAGTAAGAAAACCCATTAATATAATTAGAGGTAGTTCTCAACTTACAGTCATTCTTGTAACACATATTCAATACTCTCAGGATCAGGGGCAGAGGAGGGAAGGCATACAGGAGTTCTGGAGGCCATTGACTGCGGAGAGCATTAACTCCCTCCGCCCCCTGAGATGGAAATCTGGAGAGAAATCTGGGAAGTTGTGTGTTCTCTAGGGTGACAAAGAGGTCCACTACTGGAAGACCGAAGCGATCCATTAGTTCCTGGAAGAGGGATGGATGCAGGCGCCACTCTGCCTGGTTGATGGCTGTCCTGCTCAGCCAATCCGACTGCACATTGGACACCCTGGAGATGTATTCCGCTGTTAAAGAGCACAGGTGTCTCTCTGCCCAAAGTCCCAGCTGTCTGGCCTCCAGCATGAGAGTCTTGGACCTTGTGCCCCCCTGCCGATTTATGTGAGCCTTCGTGGCCACATTGTCTGTTAACACTAACGTGCCTGTCTACAAGGGGTCTCTGAAACTTGCAGACAGCCAGATGGATTGCCCTCAACTCTAGCCAATTGATGTTGTGTTCCTTGTCCCTTCAGGTCCATTGACCCTGGGCCATCCCTGACTGGAAATGCCCCCCCCCAACCGAAAAGGCTGGCATCTGTTGCTAGAACTAGGCGCTGAGGTTCTCAGAAGTGGCATCCCTTGGAAATGGCCGGAGACATCCACGAATCGAGGGAGCGGAGCACCTCCCTGGGGATCTGGACCTTGGCTGTTGAATTGCTTCTGCCTGCCCTCTGGAAGGATAAAAGAAACCATTGAAGCTCCCTAGAGTATAGGCGTGCCCAAGGTGTGATAGAAATACTTGACACCATCTTACCCAGGAGCTTTGAGAGCAATACTAGGGGAACCCTTGCCCCTGTTTTGACCTTAACTGCCAGATCCCTAATACTGTCCTGTCGCTCCTGGGACACATAGACCCTGCATTCAATGGAATCTATAACCACCCCCAGATGAAGCAAGCAGTTAGCTGGAGACAGGTGACTTTTTTCCATGTTAATGGAGAAACCAAGGTGGGATAGAATCTGCATGGTTACCTGGAGATCCTCTCTAGCTTGTGGGATAGAGGATGATTGAAATAACATATCATCCACTGGTAACACTGGACTCTTACTGGAATAGTTCTGAGGTGAGCTGCCAAAGCCACCAGGACCTTGGTAAATGTCCTAGGGGCTGAGGAAAGCACAAATGGCAAGACCCTATACTGGTAGTGGGTGCCAGCAAATTGAAACCTGAGGAATTGTCTAGGTGAATGGAGGATAGGAATATGGAGGTAAGCCTCTGTCAAATTGATTGAAGCGAGGAAGTTGTCCTGCCTCACGCCCCAAGGTTGGATTGCAGTGACTGCATTTTGAACCGTCTATACCCAATGTGGCGGTTCAGTCTTTTGAGGTCAAGAATTGCTCTCCATCCGCCCAAGGTCTTAGGAACCAAAAATAAGATTGAGTAAAATCCCAGCCCTTGTTGACCCTCTGGAACCCGCTGGATTGCTCTAATCTCCAGCAGGTGGCATATTGCTGACTCCATGAGGGCCCTTTTGGAAGGGTTATTAGATACTGGGCAGTGGATAAAGAACCTCGGTGGGGGATTGGAGTGGAATTCTAGGGAGAGGCCTGATCTCACTGTCTCCCTGACCCATGCATCCGAGTTTATCTTGTCCCATCGGTCGGCAAATAAGGCGAAGCAGACCCCAGTAGGTAATACAGTTATGTAGTTACTTGGGGCGGTGGAAAGAACGATTTCCTCCCCCTCAAAAGGGGAAGGGTCTACCTCTAGATGGTCTATCTTGGGGAGACCTCTGTCTTGGTGTGAAAGAACCCTGCGATCGAGCTGCCCCTGCCTCTGGACCTCGATATGAAGGGCGTCTGAAGTATGGGGTAGGCCAGCCCTCGCTCCTGCATTGTACTGAAGGGAGCACCTTCGGCTTATCTCTTGATTCCACCACCATAGGTTCTAAGGCATCCCCAAAAAGCTTTCCTCCCTTAAAGGGAGCCGATGCCAGCTGCCACTTGTGACAGGTGTCTGTTTGCCACTGTCACAGCCAGAGAAGCCTCCTGACCGCAACTGGTGATGCAATTGCTTGGGATGTGAAACGAGCTGAGTGTAGAGTAGCATCCGCTGAAAACTGCACTGCTGCCACAATTTTGTTGAGGTCTTGCTGCAATCTACTGTCTGGGATCTTTTCCTGCAGTTGCTGAAGCCAAAGCAACACCGTCCTGTTGAAGAAGGACGCCGTGGTGGCTGAACAGACCGCTCAGGAAGCAGCCTGATGCACACCCTGGTATGAACACCTATCATCCAGTCTGAGTTCTTCCTCTGGTTCACCTGGTATGTTGGATGATGCCATTAAGGCTGCCATGGGTGCATCCACTGATGGTGGCTGGAGCACATTAACTCTGGGCCAACATTGAAGAGCCTTTTATCTGTCGAGGAAGGTATAGGAGCAGACCCTGGCGTGGCCCATTGCCTATTAATTACATCCACAAACAAAGGTGGGGAAGGAATGATCTCCAGTCTTCTTTGTGGCTCTGAAAAAAGCGAGTCAAGTTGATTGGAGGTGCCGACTTGAGTTCTGTGCTGCATGCCCCCAGATTGGATGCAGCAATAGCTTTATACAGGAGGGATGAAAAAAGGTTGGCAGGAAATATCCCTGAGAAATTGGGCTGATCAGGTGATAAGCCCTCATCCTCTGAAAGATCTAAATCCCTATGCTCCACTTCACGGGTGGGGGAAATATGACTTCCAAGTGAAGGGGCAGGGGAGAGAGGATCTGGTGACTGAGGAAACACTTCTTGACCCCTTTCAGATCTGTCCACAGACCCTGCTGATACCTCAGAGTATGTTCTTCTATGGCGTCTAAGGTCAGATGAAGTGCCCAGTTTGATGGCTTCTGCTATGATATGTTGGATATTATCAGGCAAGGAAGGAACTTGGCCTCATTCTGTGTGCAGACCTGTGGCTGTGGGAGTAAATGAGGCTGAAGGCCCCGCCCTGGAAGAAGAACTGGCTCTGTCTGAGCTTTTGGCTGTATCCTGCAAATCAGGGGCTTGGCCTCATAAGCAAGAGCTGGACATTTGTAAAGGGAAATATTGAAGAGAAAGGGAATCACCCTCTGGTGGCTGCAAAACAATTGCTCTCTCCAGGGATCCTGATCTACTGTGCCTCTGGGAAGTAGGTGAATTTCCTTTATTGGCCTTGTCACATAAGTTTTTTAAAACTATGTCTCTTCGCTCCTGATCTCTCAGCTCTTCTTTGGATGGCTCTTTAGGCTTAGGAGTCTTGCCCTGGCTCTTGCCTTTCTTCTAGTAGCTCTGGGAGGTGTGGCCTCTGACATGGCTGCCTCATACGAATCTTCCCTAGTCACCTTGTCCGCCATTTTGGAAAGGCTGCTTTCGTGTCTTTTTCTTGGTGCCAAAAGTTTGCTGCAAAATGCACTGAGAAGCACCAGCTCCCCTTAAAGCAATTGCTGTCTCCAGCAAGCTCAGAGCTGCTCTCTCTCTCAGTTTGGCCACCGGCAGCTCCAATTAAAGCACCAGGTTTCTCTAACGTCTGCAGCGATTGCAAATAAGGTGAGGGAAGAGCAAAGGAAAATGGTGTATGGCTGTGAAGGGGCTTCTATGGAAGCCCAAAGCTTCCTTTTCTGCCTCTGCCACCTGGGAATCAATGGGCGTTGGCCGGGGAAAAAGGGAAGCGCTACACTCCACGATCACTCCTACACTTCGAAAAATGTCGGGCAGCTTCAAACAGTGGCCAAAATGGCTGTCTGACTCGCCCAAGTGGCAGGAGCTCGAAGCTCCACAAATGGCGGCGATTACCCCTTCTTCGGGAGCGCAGAGCTCCTACGATGCTTTCCCTGGTGCCCAAAGGGAGCATGGAGCTCCATGAATCTCTGATAGGCAACAAAAAAGATGTTGGCCTATCTCAGGGAAGCCCGTCCCACTGCTGGAGCCGAAGCTCGAGCCACAAGAAATTAAACAACTCTGCTACTGAAGGTTAGAGTTTGCTGCATTAACTCACTGTTTCTTTAAATTTCAGAAGATCAATGAAGAAGAATCCAGGAATGGAATTCTGAGGAGAAACTCTTGGCACATCTGTCCAGATTGAAGGACTGAGTCGAAAGCTGGGTATCCTAGCAACAGAGGTGTAACAACTCTAACAGACTCAGTCCAATCATCTGAACAGACGAGGTCATTCCTGGATGCTATCTCCACCAATCACAGAGAAATCTGCATTCCCACCCCACTCCAGGGGAAGGTTACTGCAAAATCCCCATTTCCTCCCGATCAGCTGATATTCGGGAGGCAGAGAATAGATGGGAGGCGGGGCTAGTCAGATGTGTTATTTACCGGTTCTCCAAACTACTCAAAATTTCCACTACTGGTTCTCCAGAACTGGTCAGAACCTGCTGAAACCCACCTCTGCATACAAGTCTGAATATACACAATGTCCTAGTGCTGCTTTGAACTGTTTGATCCATTAAAGCAGGTCCTTTCTAAGTTTCTTTCTCTGACTGTTAAGCCATGAAAAGAAAGGGTGTGTGTTCTTGCCTCTCTTGTCTGATGCTATGCAGCATTTCTTCCCTCTTTCCTCAAGGTCAGTCCCACATTCCATTACATTGATTCACTTAACAACCATGATAAAGTAAGGTCTTAATCAGGCATGACTCACTTAATGACAGTGTTGTTTAGCAATGGAAGTTCCAGTCCTAATTTTATTTATAAGTTGAGGATAACCTGTATTGCTGCAGTAACACAATTGCCTACTGTTCAAAAGAGATTGCTTCATGAAGTTAAGGGGTTGTTGGTCTTACATCTACCTATCAAAATTACTGACCACTAATAAACTATACCTGAGTATGAACAAAGATTACCACCACAATGCATATAGGAATACACCAGTACACACATTTGTGCCATATGAATGATTATTTAAAAAACAGTTCAAGAAAAAGATAATTATCATAATGTTATATTGCGTATGGAACAATAACCCATGTCAATCAAATAATGGTAGCTATTCCAACCACTTAATATCATAATTTTACAAATATAAACTTTGAACAACAGAACTCTCACTTTGGCATCTTCAAGAGCTTGAATAGCAAACAGAGTTTCCTCATTAGCAGTTATAGGAATCCTTCAAAGAACTGCACTAAAGGAAGTACAACATAGTAGTTCTTACTCACATATCAGTTAGATTTTTAGTTTCTATCAGAAAGAAAACAACTTTAAGCCATGGTGTATCAAAAGCACTATTCACTCCGTCTTGCTTGGATCTGAATGGCCTACCAAATTTACAACATATCTGTTTTAGTTAACTTCGGAGCAGGGAGGGGCCCCGGAGAAAAGCAAAATGTACTTAAATGCTGGGCTTCCCACCCCCCTTTGGGCTGAATGCCTTTCATCCAATAAGACATTCAAAGCAGTGACCCAGCAAATAGATTGAAAAAGCAATCTTCCATCTGAGTGCCACATTATCCTTCCTATTCAGTATTCTCTATGAGTGATCTCAATCAAGTGGATGTGTGTGTAAGAGACAGCGCAGCCCATTGCTGGGTTAATTAAACATTTGACTTTAACACCATCCCATCATTAAGCAAATAAAAACAGATAACTCAAATCACACTTCATATACAAAATACACAACACACATCAAAAATTTAGAGAACCCCTAACCCCCTTGAGAAGTTTTGTCAGAAAAATAATCAGTTTAAATCCTGGCTGGTTTATCAATTATTCCATTGATTAAAATGGGGCAATTATGCAAGAGACTAGATTGCCACATGGGATCAACGTCAAAGAAAGGCTAAAAAATAGTTTAGAAACATGAAGAGACCAATATGAGCTATTATAACTCACTTAAAATACACAAATGGGAAATTTATGTTTTGCTTTTGACATACTAGAAAAATTGTGTAGAACACAATTACTTATGTATTTTTGGATGCATATCATGGAAGCTAGGCATGTGTCTCTACATTTTCATAAACAGTATTATATTTTACTGACAATGATTAAACAATTGAACAAGGATGCACATTTTCACGTAATTATTTATTGAACTAATGTATAAACAATTTACATGAATAAGAAATTATGACCACAGACATTTCTTCATCCTCTACATAACTTATAATTTGAAGACTAAGGCATCTATGGAAATTTGGGAATAAGGATATTTATTCTTATCTTGGAATGATTATTTCTAGGAAAACATTGCTTGCTAAAAATGTCTACTTCAAACTTTTAAACAGATTAAATATTGAAATAAATAGGTGGCTAAAATTTCCATGGGTTTATGAGGTACAATAAGTATTGTTAAAAATAAATATTATAGTGATATATTGTATATCCCAAGAAGTGATTTTATATAAATTTATCTTAGATATGTAATCATCAATACATCTTTTGAAGATATATAGATCACAAGGAATTATCTAAACTGCAAGTTTCATATGAAAATTGGGTGATGGATTTCCCCCCTTGTTTTTTGATGTTCAACTTTATCACTTTCACTCTCCTTTTTCTTTTGAATCCAAACAAATTTACTTCAGAAGACCTTATGGCACAACTAGAAAATTATTACCTGATCTCTTTTATACCAAAGACCTGGTTTTTCTTTTAGTCAGAATTCAGTTGTTTTTTTTTCCAGCATTTAAGGAGACAAGACATATTTGAAAAATGTGGAATTGGACCTATACGTTTCATTCCTGTTCATATGAACAAGCGACACTTTGGAATTGTTCTAATTTAATGTTTACATGTAAGTGTTTTTCTGTGGTTGCTGTTGAATATTTGGGCAGAAAATGGCATCACAACTCTTGTCCTTGACTTATGACCATTCTTTTAATGACAATTTAAAGTTAAGATGGTGCTGACAAAAGTTATGACCAGTCCTTATAATTATAATTATCATCATGTCCCAGTAGTCATATGATCAAAATTCAGGAGCTTGGCAACTAGCATGTATTTAGAATGGTTCCATTGTCCCAGGTCATGTATGATTGCCATTTGTGACTGTCCCAGACAATTTTCTAGCAAGCAAAACCAATGGGGGAAATTGGGTTTGCTTAATCTAAAAAAGTTGTAAACTTGGATGCAACTCAGTTAACAACCGCATTGATTAATCCCAATTGTGGTTGTAAGTTGAGGACTAACCGTATTAATTATTCCTTGAAAAATGAGGCTTTTTGCAAGAATGTGGATTGTCTAAAACTAAATAAAGACAATGTATTCAATTACAGCACTTTCTGGTTTCTCAGTTTTGGAACTGATACGTTAGCAGCTTCTAAAACACCAAAAATAGTTTTGAAAGTATTTTGTAAGAGTCTAAACTAGAGTTTATTTCTATGGACGGCTGATGAGTATTATAAGACACAACACCATGAGCTGACTGTTGGGTCATTGTTTCAAAGATATCTCCGTACCAACACACACACACACACACACACACCCTCCCCAACCTGTACAGTGACTTTCACACACACACCTGCATCCTTGTGCATCCTTCCTCAGCCATGCTGTGCCTCTCATGCATCCCTTGCACTCTTGCACATCCTTGACTGGCACAGAGCTTCTCATACATCCCTGTGCACCCTCCATGACCCATGCAATGCTTCCATGCACTTCCTCTCTCCCTTACACATCCAACAGCTCCACTTCATCCCCATCACTTTCTCTCACACCTGACAGCAGCCCCTTATCTACCTGCCAATCTAGTTACAACTACCTTCCAGCTTCCCCATTGACTTTCCTTGTGGGAAACTGGGAGGTAGCATTGAAAATAATGATGTCACCACAGTAGACTATGGCACAACTTTGCTAAATTTGTTTGTCCACTTGAGGTATGTTGATTCAAAACTTTTTGGCCTAGGATGTACCATTTCACTCAAATGAAGGTCAAACAATTAGACACAAGAGTTTTAGCAGTATATTGATTGGTAATTTGCAAGAAATTTGCCATAGAATTGGAATCTTCTATTTTAAAACATGGATAATTTTGTATTTTTGAGAATATTCATTATGTTTCTAAAGATAAGACCAGCTCATCAAAATATTATCTTTATACTTTTTGGCCACCTAAAAGGATGTTTCAGAAAGTCTAGATATTAACCTTTTTATTGCAGAGATGTAATACAAAAAGGGTTTGTGTTCTCACCCAACTTTTTTGAGATTTACTATGGAGAATTAACATTTGAAAAACTCGGAAAACATATCATGCGAGTTAATAATTTGAAGCTATGTGCCTGTCATGCATGGATTCCAGTTAACAGCAAAAATATGAGCTGTAACAAAGCCACCTCGAAGAATACACTAGTTTATATATTGGCTTTGCTATAAGATAAAATATTTCAATCTTCATGAATCAACACAACCATTTTTCTTGACTCTCCATACCAACGGATATACTTGCTGACTCCTCATTCTCATAAAATTTAGGAACACCTACATAAGAATATGGGTAGGCTGTGGGCTATGAAGGTTGGGGGGAAACATGGTTGTTATAGAAATGGCTAGTATTTATTAAACATGTCAAAATAAAAAAATGAGGCTGTAATTTTACTTCGTATTCTACTGCACTGATAAAAGTTGGATGTCAATGCATCTTTTCCCTTTAAGCTACACTTCTTCTTTGCCTTTCTTTCCCCATTTTTTTACTATCTTTATTTTCATTTGTATTTTATACTATGATTGTGTGTGTATGAATGAACTCTCATTACACATCTTATATGCACTAGTTTATTACTGCATTATTTCTTCTCCCTTCCCCCAAATGTTCTTTACATTAACATTGCCAGAAATTTTACAGTCACTTTAAATTCAGTTAAGCAACCCCTGAATAACATAGGTCACATACATATTAGGCATATCTGCTTTCACCATCCCTGTTTTCCATAGAAACCTCATTTGGGATGGGGTTTTCATTATGTCAAGTCTAGTTTAAAAATTAATTTTAATGCTAAGAAAAGAAAAAACCTTAGAAATAATAGCAGCTTTTGCTAGAATAGATTCAACTAGTTTCTTTAGCTGTCACATGTATACAAAAACTGATAATTAGCTCAGTTAACTAGAAAAAAGCAGTGAACATAGTATCGCACACAGTATGTAACATAAAATATATCTAAGATCTACCCTGTTTCTCTGAAAATAAGACCTCCCCGGATAATAAGTCCAATCAGACTTTTGAGTGCATGCTCTAAAATAAGCCGTTGCCCGAAAATAAGCCCTCCCCAAAACACAGCAGCAGTCATGAGGTGACCATGCTTACCACCTCCTGCACCTCAAAAATAATAAGACCTCCCCAAAAATAAGGCCAAATGTTTATTTCAGGGATCAAAATAAAATAAGACCCTGTCTTATTTTCAGCGAAACATGGTAGGTTAGGGTCTCCCATTTTGAAGATAAGTATGACCGTGGCTAGTGACCATAGGTTGAGCAAGGAGCTGGTTCTAAAAGATACCTCATAGATTGTGCTTAGAGGTACAGCTATGGCAGTGGAAAGCTTTTTCAAGAGGTAGGCACATAATCCATTAGGACCAATAGATAGATATGGTTTTAAGTTGCGTAGTGCCATTTCGACGTTGTTCACTGTAAAATCAATATGTAGCAGATCATTGCAATTAGTTGTGGTACGGCTAGGAAATGTGGGGCTGAAGTTATTGCTGTTGACAAAGACTGAACTGAAGAATGTGTTGAAGAAGTTGACTTTAACGGTTTCATCATTACAGTCTTCCCCGTTATGTCCTTTTAGGGATGGGATGGTTTTAGAGTCTTTAAGTTTGGCATGAAATGAAATCCCATCCAATAAAAAGGTGAAAATGTTGACCCAAATGTGCTTTTTTTCAAGAGGCAACTGGACTTTCTTTGAAGGCGTTTCGCTTCTCATCCAAGAGCTGAAGAAGCTTCTTGGATAAGAAGCAAAATGTCTTCAAAGAAAAACAAGAATATCAAGTTGCCTCTTGAAAAAAACACATTTGGGACAACCATGATCTGGATAATTGAGAATCTCCATAAACATGTAAAGATGTTGAGGCAAAAAGTCACAGCTACTCAAGCTTTTCAGAATTGAGCTGCACTCTGTTTCCCCAAAGCTGTACTTAGAAATGGAAGTGGATGAGCAATATAATCTTTCTTCACCTGTTTTAATCAGATTTACCCAGAGAACAAGATCAAATGAACTATTTTCAACAAATGGACTAGGCTTAGTCAATTCATTATATCCATCTAAATCCTTCAAGTTGTTGCTTTCAATTATTTTTATGGCTACACAATGGGTGAAGACAACTGGAATACTACATATAATATGAGGGAACAATGAGGATCAATTTCAGACATTAATCCCAGGGATCTATCATAAGGTCAACCACACAGCCACTTCACTTTTGGATAAGCAACTGTAGAGGCCGATATATTTTTTTGGATAATGCTTAGAAAATCTTTCATTCTCATGTGTATGCATTTAGTGTATGCACGTGCCCAGCTGTCTTTTCCACTGCTTTTATAAAACTAAACAGATGACATTTCATGCAAATAATACATACATTTACATTTGGAAAATCAGGCAGCCATTCTAATGGTCCACAGGTGAAAGGCTACAAAAAAAAGAATTTGTTTGTGCTACCAGAGCCCAATGAAAAATATGATCACAAGTTATATCACTTACTGGTATTTTTTCTTATAACTATCAAACTCTGTGATGATTTCAGTATTGAAAAATCAATAGAAAAATTACATACAATCACAAATCCTGTCACAATTACCATCTGTGCACTATATAACCAGGGTCTTGAATTAGAATTAGACAAATAATCCTTTTTCTTGTTTTATATGGTAACCTTCTTTAAACATTTTAACGTCTGCCAGAAGTAGTAGATCACAATTCTTATGAGAGCTAGTTTAGAATGTACTAGAAAAGCTGCCTCAATCATTCTGAGTTGGTTAACAGGAGTTAGGACAGTGCAACATTCATATATTGAAAAACATTTAAACCAGGGGTGGGTTCTAATTTACCTCGCCGCCGATTCACTGCCTCCCGAGCTGCGTGGGTGTGCCTCATGCACGCGCGTATGTGCAGTACAAAAAAGCCCCCCCAAAAAAGGCCAAAAACAAGATGGTGACACATGCGCAGTGCCAGAAAGTCAACTTCTGCGCATGCGCAGAAGAAAAAAATACCAAAAGAAATTCAAAAAAAAGTTTTTTCCCCCAAAAAAAAGAAATTCAAAAAAAAAAAAAGATGGCATCACCCACAGAGCAGAACCGGCTTAGTGACATCACCAGCTGCCTACTACCTACTTGGTAGAACCGGTCCAAACCGGTAGGAACCCACCTCTGATTTAAACATGTATATAAAGAATAGGCTTCTACTAGTGTGCAAATTATTTATATTTAAATTATTTTGAGCTCAGAATGTGCCATTTCAGGCTTGGAATACTTCTAGCTGTTTTGAGTTCAAAGCATTTTGAATTTAATTTACACACACCTCTTTTCTTTCTACTTACAGTGAACTGTAGTTCCTGAGAATATGGAACAATTCTTTTTAAATATTTCACAATTTATTTCCAACAGCAAAGTGTATGAGTCTATAGCAACTTCCTGCTACCTAGTCTCATAAATATGAAATATGAACTAAAGCTTTTACAAAACTATTTGTAAAAACATTTTATTGGCATCCTAAAATATATATTTTTCCTCAGGATCTTTTGAAGAATGATATGCAAATGATCACTGATAGGAATCTAGTGATATAATTCAACTATGAATATATATGGTTAAAGGGCATAGGAAATTTTTTAGAGTCTTGTATTTGTCTGTCCATTTTCTCTCTTCAATACTGTACTTAATAGGTGGTAATATACTTATTGGTTATTTTTCACAACTTTAAAGATCAATACAACAACAGGTACTCATTCTTAGAAACTCTTGCCTATTAGCAGATATATTTACAACTGAAAATATCTGGCCTATTTCACCTACAATCCATCTTAAAGATTTTAAAGTTGAACATTTTATCTAGAGATCAGGAAAATGGATTTTCAAATATTAAAAAAATCCTCACATCTCATTCCATTGGGTAAGATTTGGATTGGATTCATTATCCCATGACTGTTAGTTAGAGAGCTACATTGGTGTAGTGGTTAAGACATCAGGTTGGGAACTGGAGACTTTGAGTTCTAGTCCTGCCTTAAGCAGAAAGCCAGCTGGGTAACTCTGTCACAGCCTGTCACTCTCAGTCCTAAGATGGATACAATGGTAAACCCTTCTGAAACATTATCAAGAAAAGTGCAGGGATTTGTCCAGGTAATCGGCAGGAGTTAACACTGAAATCAAAGTCAAATGCGCACAACAAGGTCAGAGAGGGTAGCAGGGTAATCATTTCATTTTTTTTAAATTAAATATACAATTTGTATAAATATACAAATTTATATCTGTACTTCCTCATATAAATGTATAGAAAGACAATAGAATTGATCAGAAATCATCAGTACCAGTATTTCTCCTAAAAAAGTAGCACCGTGAACTGTATGGTTATATTATTTGCCCTGGCTATATTAAGAGTGCCTTTAAAGATAGAAGGGCAGGGATCATAGGGGTGAAGACAGCAGCCAGGAATGGGTTAACTCCGTCTTGATAGCCTATTGGACTGAGTCTGCAATCTTTCTTTTGCTGTCTTCTGGCTCTCCTTCCCGCTTTTTGACGAAGGATTAGACGAAGACTGATGTGTAGAGCTGAAACAGAAACTCATAACTCGCCACCCCCTACACCCCCTGTTCTCAGGCCTCGAAAACCAAACACCAAAGAAAAAGAAATAAACATGAGAAGGAGTGTATCAGGTAAGACCAACGTCCCTTCTCCCTAGTGGTGGAGACAGCAGCCAGAAATGGGACATACCAAAGTGGCTGTCCTAGAGTTCCTGGGCAGGATGAACCCTCTGGAGAACCCGTCTGCCAAAAGCAGCCCCAGCTTATAATGGTGGATGAATGGAGATGGGGAAGACCATGTAGCTGTCCGGCAGACCTCCTCTAAGGAGGCCTGAGTTGCCCAGGCCACCGAAGTGGCTGCACTCCTGGTGGAATGTGCAGTTATATGTCTCGGGGCAGGCAACGCCTGACACTGGTAGGCTCTAGAAATACAAGTTCTTAACCAACGACTAATGGTCGCTAAGGAAACCTTTTGCCCAAGGTGACTAGGGATTCGGTCCGCCTGAAAGAGGCAGTACGTCTGACATAGATGCGGAGAGCCCTCCGGACATCTAGCATATGTCAGGCTCGTTCCAGGCGATGAACTGGTGCCGGACAAAAATTAGCTAGCACCAGTTCCTGTGCTCTGTGGAACCATGAATTAATCTTAGGGATGAATGTGGGGTCAAGGCACAACACTACCCTGTCTGGATGAAAAATACAAAGGTCCTCCCTGACCGACAGGACAACTACCGTATTTTTCGGACTATAAGACGCACCTGAATATAAGACGCACCTGAGTTTTTGGGGAGGAAAATAGGGGA
>JANHFT010001886.1:343360-353732 GCA_032467955.1 Pseudoxenodon macrops | reverse complement strand
AGTATTCATTGACAGGAAGGACATTGTAGCAGATGATTTTATGTACTACGCTTAGGTCGA
The DNA here is from genome assembly GCA_032467955.1 of Pseudoxenodon macrops. Taxonomy (NCBI): domain Eukaryota; kingdom Metazoa; phylum Chordata; class Lepidosauria; order Squamata; family Pseudoxenodontidae; genus Pseudoxenodon; species Pseudoxenodon macrops. Next base: position 353,672 of record JANHFT010001886.1, on the reverse strand, counting down.
ACCGAAGACGGAGAAGTTCTAAGTTGTCTAAGTCCAAAATTTCAAGCCTGGTGGTATAAGGTATTTTGTTTCGAGCAGAGGAGTGGAAGACACTTCTTGTGAAATATTTCTGGACTCGTTTAATTGTATTAATGTCCGATATAATAGTGAGGGTTCCAGATAGACGATTCTTGTATTCAAGAATTGGTCTAGCAAAAGCTTTGTATGCCTTAGTTAGCAGTCCAATAATATTTATTTTTTAAATATGTATTTAAAAAAAAGCTTAATCCCTGGGAGAAACTATGTTGAATTATTGAAAAAAGTCTTATTTTTAAGAGAACAAGACAAAGATGGGTATGACTAGAGGGTTGGAATAAGTAAAAACACTTTTTAATTCATCTCTAAAACTTTTACTTTAAGCTTCTCAAGTGCTCTTCAGCTTATATTTTATCTCTTCTAGTACAATGAATATCTAGCTTACAAAGATCATTTATGGAAATTAAAAACATTCAATTCATTTAATCCCTTAAAAATCCTTTATAAAAATGAGGTACCAATTTACAAATAATTAATGCTGTCACAAATTGCCAATCACCTTTCTAAAACTAGAATCCAGAAGCAAATACCATCTTGGATTTATTCAATCTATACAAATCAAGGCAGAAATATATGAAGATAATTAAAGTCTAGTCTGTATTTCTCCATATTGAAAAAAAAGATAAAATGTCACTATTTCTTTAATTAATTTTTATTGATAGGTATTATTAATTTTATGTAATAGTGAAACAATGCAAATTTAAGAAAAAAGAGCAAAGAAAACTGGTGAATAGATTTATTTATTTTATAAAATATATAGCCCCTGGCATCTTACCTCAAGGTAACTAAATAGATAAAAAGAAACAGAAAAGAAAAAGAAAAGTATAAAGAAGTGGCTTCTGATCATCTTTACAGCAGTTACAAATCAATCTATCATCTATCCTCCCACTTTAAGGTTGCATCATGATTCTTCCTATATTTTATCTTTTCCAATCATCAATCCCATAAATCAACACTTCATTTTTTTCCATTTTCAGAAAAAAGTCCAGAAAGGATTTTCAGTCACTAATAAATGTACGTCTTTTCCCTAATCAAACAAGTCAATTTTGCCATTTCTGCAAATTTTATAATGTTAAGCAGCCAGTCTTCCGTTGTAGGTAATTCCAAATCTTTAGGCACATACAGGTAATAATCTTGCTACAGTTACCATATATAACACAAATTTTCCATGAGGCTTATTAATGACCCTATTTCTGAAAGTTGTGCTAGATAGCCAAGTAAATGAGCAGACATCTTAAAGTCTATCAGTGCTGAATACTAGCTCAACTACAGGAGCTCCCGTGGAATGATCTAAGATGTGTCAGCATTATTTTCACATCACTCAAGGCAAGAAGCCAGATTTAAAATTAAATCAAATCATATGTTCTTGGCCACAATCTATGGACTTACCCAACTAACTGTCACAATGATTCATGGATGTCAGGAACATGATGAAGCAGCTGTTCCAAGAGGTTTCCCCAGGTACTGATGGCACAGATTTCTGTTACCACAAATTTATTTAATGTTCTGATACATCATATCTCACATATTTCTCTTGGAAGCCAACATATAATCATTCAGATTTTCTCGCTTTCGTTTGTATCTGCTTATAACTCTCCTAAATAATAATTTCATTGCACAGCCTTATATTTAATTCAGTGGTTTTAAAATAAAAAACTAGAGTTGTAAAAGGAAATAAAGAGTGTAATTTTGCCTTATTAATTAAAAACCAAGGAGGACTGAAAACGCCCAAGATCAATTAATGTCTATGGAAAGATTCAGACTATCTTGTGGGAAACTTTTTTTAGACACATATTATTTAATCTTGTTGTGTAATAAATGTAATCTTGTTGTGTAATAAATGTAAAAACAACTTCAGTTACTTCTGAATTTTTCAATTTTGGGTCTCTTGGGTGGACAGATTCTTATAACAAACAGTAATAAATAGAATCTCTTTCATATACATACCTGAATACATATATCCTTCAACATAATGAGAAAATAGAAGGAAATGATATATAAATTGATATGTAATGCATATTAATACTTCCTATTGATATACATTATATGTAGTACAGAGACTCCTCAATGTACAACTGTTCATTTCACGACCATTTGAAAGTTACAATGGCACTAAAAAAAGCAATTTACAATTGGTCCTTGCGCTTGCAACTCCACAGCATCTGCATGGTCGTGTGATCAAAATTCAGAAGCTTTAGCAACCAGCGTGTATTTACAATAGCTGCAGAATCCCAAGATCAGCATTTGCAACCTTCCAGTCAGCTTTCAACAAGCAAAATCAATTGGGGGAAGCTAGATTTGATTAACAATAGCAAATGATTCGTTTAACAGCCGTGGCAAAAAAAATAAAAGTTGTAAAATCGGGTGCAACTCGCTTAACAGCAACCTTGCTTAACAATAGAAACTCTGGTTCCAATTGTGGTCATACGTTGAGGACTACCTGTATCGCACAACTCCAGCTAAACACAAATGCAGGTATTTCCAGGCTTACCACCATTCATTCAGTGATGAAATTACAAACACACTGAGAAATGTGACTCACAACTGGTACCTCAAGTTTCGGCCACTGCAGCAACTCCATGGTCACGTGAGCAAAATGTGGTGCTTGGCAGTTCTGCACTTTACACCCACAGGCATGCTGTAACTCCACCCGCCTATGCCCTTTTTATGAGGTATACCCAACTTGGCTACTGGCCTTGGCAGTGGCTGTGAAAAAGAAATACTAAAAGCAGCCCTTTAACACGCCTTTTTGCCACACTCCAGGGCAGGGCTGGGGTTGTCTAAGGAAAAAAAAATGATATGCAGTCCCTCAGCCACAGTGTCTTGAAATGTTCCACTTCATTGCAATCTTCCACTCCTTATCCAATTGGATCTTTTATTCCTGGCAACCAGGCAATTTGCATGGAAACCATTAAATAAATTGCTAGAGGTGATCTCTTGATTCCACAGGAGATCTGCTTGGTGCTTTTAACACCCTCAGGGAGTCAAGAGTTTAATTGGTTTTTAACTTTTGTATTGTGTGTTTTTATTGCTGGCTGTGCACCGCCCTGAGTCTTTCGAGAGAAGGGCGGTATAAAAATTTAATAAATAAAATAAATAAATAAGCGAAAGCCAAGAAAGAGTCAGCTGTTGCATTCTATTGCTCTTTTCTTAGCTGATTGTCAGAGGCAACCATGGGATTCTTCCTTTCTTGCAGGAAAGTGCTCAGGTGCTATCTGTTGGGGAGTTTTGTGGGAAAAGGGTATTTCCTTGCAAAGCACATAGCTGCCAGGGCATTTGGCATTTCCCTCAGGAACGCTGCTTTATGTGCCACTGTGGAGGCCTCCCAGGCATTTGGGCCTTTATGGGAGAAGCATGGCTGCTTTGTGCTGCACCTGGTGCTTCCTAAGAGCTTGGCACTTCCCAGGGCCTGGCGTGCTGCTGGACTAGACTGGGGCTAAGGCTTCTAGGGTTGGCCTGGGTTATTTTCCAAGCTTTCCTCTGCTCTCACCACACCACAGCACCCCAACTTGCATTCAGCCTGCCAGGGCCACCCCCTATCCCTGAGGCATTCCTATGTTTTTTTTATCTGGGACTCCATCCACTTAATGATCCACAATTCTCACTTAAGAACAGCAAGGGGAATTGCTGGGATCGTGATTGTTGAGTGAAGCTGTCAGGTGACATTTCGCTTAACAACTGCTAGTCCCAATGGTGATCCTAAATTGAGGACTATCCAAAAAATCCATTTGTAAATTACAATGTTTGTCTGTTCATGACAATATCACTTAATAAAGTCTTAATCTTTTGAATAGTTTAATTTGTCCTGAAAGGTATTATGTCTGCCGTTTTTGTATAAATTTCACCTGAATATCATATGACTCTTATTTGTAGGGTCTCTTGAATTTCACCTAACAAGAAAGATAAAAATCCATGATCATAAAAATGCCATGGTAGAAATATGTTTAAGTCCCAACACTGCTTTCACTTTAGTAAGCACTGATAAGGTTGGCATTTATGTCTGCTGATCTTTCGATGAATAGGAAATATTTTATGACATTTATAAACATTTATGACAATATACTGATTGGACATAATGTGTTTAATGTATGCTTCTAAAATCAAGAAAATATAAATCTCCTACCATATTGTATTTTATGTTGTTATGATTGTTAAGGTTGTGTTAGTATTGTTTTTATGATTTATAATCTGGATTCAAGAGTAGAGAAAATATTAAGATAAATAAAAAATGCTCAATTTTCATTTTTGCATTTTGTTTATCATAAATTTGGTTAGGGAATAAAGAACAAATTCAGACCATGTATATCTCAATAATTTTTTATGGACTAAGGCAGACTTGGGTTATCATATCTGACCTGCAAAACTCCACGTGACCACATGATGGTAGCAAACATCAGATAACTCTTTGCAAATATGGATGCTTATATTTTATATATATATATTGCCATTTTAATGACAATAAAAGAAACTGTAATCCAGTATATCAATATGTTTAGAAACACTAGGTTGGAGAAGAGTGCTTTAACCTAGCTGATAATTATTATGTGAAAAAAGCCATATAATTTAACAGTAGGATAAATTGAAACTCTGAAATATCTAGAAGCTACAAACCAAGATTTTAAAAGTTAATGTGAGGTCTGCTTTTCTATTTCCTCAAAGAATTATTGCCAGATAGAAATGAAGTTTTTAATGTGTATAAGAATTACATAGAAATAAAGTATAAGGTCAACTAGTAACTGAAGTTTTTTTTTAAGCCTCTCATTAGGAACGTTTTAATTTCAATCTCAGAAAAGGCAAAAGCCACCCTCCAGTAATATACCCTCAATTCTGTGTGCCATAGGAGTGTAAATGGAATGGGGACAGACAGAAGGGAGAGAAGTAAATTATTCCAGAACCTATGAGAATTAACCTTATCTATCTACCTTCTTCCATTACCAGTACACCACTAGGAAAGCAAAAAACAACAACAACAACAGCACAAGCCAGAAATCAGACAGCTTGCATATGAAGTACCAATTCATACCATATTTATGTTCCAATTTAAATATCAAATGGCTTCCTGTCCAGGCCAATCTTTGTAAGCACAACTATACCTAGTTTACAAGGGTCAGCACTGTATCTTCTTATGAGATCTTAGCAAAAATATTTTTATCGGAACCATCAATCTTTCTGTGTTAGTGGCCAACTCTGGATCTGCGCAACATGAACAGCTGGAATGACGTGCTTGTAAAAACACTAGCAATAGCAATCATAATAAAGATGAAAGAAGTTATGAAAACAAGCAGGAGCACAAACCTCAGACACCCAGAGAGAGACAGAGTGAGAAAGTACCTGAAAAGTTGTGAGTGTGCCAGTCCCTGGGTTATACAGGCATCGCAGTGAGGGCATGCTGTCCGCCAGGCTGGAGCAGCCCAGCCAAAGAGACCGGGGCATAGAACACTGCAGAGAAAGGACAACTATGAGATGGGACTATATGAAACAGGATGGTACAGAATATAATTTTTTTTTATGTCTGTACAGGTAGTCATCGACATATGACCACAATTGGGACAGGAATTTCTGACATAAGTTGTTGCAGTCATAAGTCAGTCAGACCTAATTTTTAATGATGGATGTTAAGCAAATCACTGTAGTAGTTAAGAAATCCAGTTCCCCCATTTGGTGCTTTTTGCTGGAAATTGGCAAAAAAGGTAACAAATCACAACCCTGTGACTGCAGGAGGCTGCAACCGGTCATGATGCAAGTCAGTTATCAAACACCCAAATTACAACCATATGACCAATTGGTGTGTGTGCAATGCTTGTAAGTGTGATATGGGTCAGAAGTCACTTTTTCCAAGGCTGTCATAAATTTGAACCATCAAAGTTAAACAATGATAAATTGAGGACTGCCTGTAATTTAAGTTCTTAGCAAAATTACAAGTTAGCGATAAGAAACTGGAAAAGCTTCCACACACCCACACATTAGTGACCAGTATGTTCCCCTTAAAGAAAAGCAGAAAGAAGGGCAAGGTAGGAAATATCACACTACTTGCACACACAAATAAGGCTAATTAAATTTCTCATTAACATTTCATACTATTTTATTTGCAAATGTATTCTAATTCAAAAGAGTCAATTCAATGCTTTTAGCGGAGCTGAATTACTTGTTCTTTTAACCCATTAACCAACTAATTAAAGCAAATATTATAAAACCTAGCATAAGTATAATCAAGCTAATTCACTGACCGATTTTTTTCTTCATAGCAATTCACCTGGCCCTTTCCCTGTGCATCTGAATCATGGCTAGCTTTCATCATGGCAATATCTTGTTAATATTTGTCATCTATTTCTACCCAAGGGTCGAAACAGATTAGCAATAAATAAAGTTAACATTTGTATCGAATATGCTGGAAATTGAGGCCAGAGATAAAAGCTGAAGGCTAGACAAGTTTTTTCTTCCATTCACAACAATATACTTAAGTTAAACTAGTTGCCAGTATAAAAGCACCTGATAAACTTTAAGATGAACCTACCCGTTACATTACACCAACCTTAGACATTTCCATCTCTATGATACTCCTGTACACACCTGAATTGTTACAACAACTGACCTTGACTGCTTGGCAATAAGTGACAGGTGGGCCTGTTACCTGTTTTGTATATCACAGCATGCGATAATTTGATTATCTTCTGCTTTGAACTCTACCTGTTCTATGTATACAATTACCATGAATTAATTATAGAATATGTTTATAATTAGCATAAGTGTGAATCCAGACAAACTAGATGTACTACAAAATTTAAACTCAGTTTCAGCCCCCTCCTATTCATCTAGCACTTAGACTTATATACCGCTTCACAATGCTTTACAGTCCTCTCTAAATGGTTTACAGAGTCAGCATATTGCCCCAACAATCTGGGTCTTCATTTTAATGATCTCGAGAGTATAGAAGGTTGAGTCAACCTTGAGCCGGTCAGGATTGAACTCCTGGAGTAAGTTAGAGTTAGCCCTGCAGTACTACCTTTTAACCACTGCACCATTCCGACTCTTAACAGCCATAGGGATGAAAAGGGGATTTAAAAAATATATAATCATTATCATAATATGCAAAAGTAAAAAGTAGGAATATTAGGCATCTTCACCATTATACATAAAAACAGAATCAAAATAATATAATAATAATCAAACAAAAAGGAAGAAAAAATAAATTAGAGATTTTGAAGAAATATATAACAGCTTTACTATTTAACCTGCTATGTGAAAAATTCCTTAGCAAAAGTGCCCTAATAAATGTTGTATTAATTTAGCTACAGCAGTTTACAAAAGCAATCAAATGAAGGTCATTGTGCAGCATCATGAATAAACCAGAGTTTTAGGCAAATCTGGCTTCGTGTTTTGTGCAAATGTAACTAAAAGACCTATTTGCTCTGCCTCTGGAATAGGTAATTTCTAGCATGCAATTATTTTGCATGAGGAATGGAAGAAGGTTTTTAAAAAAAAATATGATCACTCTTTAAAAAGTAGGAGAGCTATGTTAATCTGATATAAAAAAATCAAGTCTGGTAGCACCTTTTTCAATCAACCATTTAAATTTTTTAAAAAATAAGGTTTTACCATTCTATTCATTTGATGAAATGAAGTGCAAACTAAATTTGTTAGTGAAATGAAAAATATTATCAGCGTCTTTATTTTTGGGTCTTCAGCATTAACATTGAAAGGTCATGTATCTATCAAGCCCCATTTCCATGATTATACCCATCTTCCCTTTTCCAAATACTATGTTGTCCACTATCTCTTGATATTTTTCAGTTGGGTCTGAAATTGTCACTCACATCCTAAAAGTATCTCCTTTTTTCTCCCTGTCTTGTTTGATATTTATCCTATAGCCCTTTTCTTGATAACCCTTTGTCTCTGACTTTATTTCAGCATCTTTTGGGTAGCAGCATCTTTTTTATAAATAGTTCCAAACCACAACCTCTTTTAAATTAAAAAAAAATCTTGTTTTTTTTATCCCACTCATCATTTCTCTTTCAGCAAAAGATCTGTGTTCCAATTTTAATACAAAAATTGAAAATATGTCTAATGAATTTATATTCATAAAATTGTTGTCAGAAAAATATTTTAATTACTATTATTACTATTCCTTCACTTCTCTGCCACTTCAATACTATAGTTTGGTCTCCTGTATGAGCTCCTATGCTCTAGACCGGATCCGTCACATGCTGGCCCTGCCCACACCCGGTTTAGCAAAGTGGGTGGGGGGGAGTCCCAATATGTCACATGACACAGCTGTAACAATGTGAGTTTGACACTCCTGCTTTTGACTCAATGCTGAGTAGATTTCATGTCTGTGACAGCTCCATCCAGTCTGCTGGTGCTCCCAGATAGACCAACTGAATACCAAAACATTAATATGAAGCAGTCTTCATCCCAGCAATTTATTCTGAGTAGTAGACCTGAACAAAAACTGGTTTTTTTTATTTTATTTTAAAAATATCCTTGCCTCTGGAACATTTCAATCCATAGTTTTATGTCATGACCATCAGAATTCCCCGAGAGATTGATCTCCATGTACCTTGGAATGGACATAAATTCCAATGACAGCTGCAAGCTTTCTCCTTCCTTAATAAATCCCTCCTTCTGTTTCCCCCCTCGAATGAAATCCCTTTGGACTTAGTTCTAAGGACTTATACAGCATGTCATTTTTTATCCTATAACTTTTTTCATCTATCTATTTCTCCAAATGTATTCTGATATTTAATTTAAGTGCTCCTTGCTGCTCTTGTCTACTCAATTCCAAACATCTCACATTTCTTTCCAATATCTATGCACTTCATTCTATCTTGGTACTTATGTCCTCCAAACAGCTTAACAGGCACAAATCTCTGGTTTTCTCCTTGATTTTTCTGTTCCCTCTGCCCCCTGCTGAATCAGTTAGAATATGATGCTTCTCCCTCTACAACATTCTAAAGTATGATTCCACTTTTAGTTCATTCTGCAAACATTTTTTAAAAAACGATTGGTCCACGCCCTGCACATTTTACTCTCTAATCTTCCTTTGCATTCATTCACCCGTCTCCAGCATTGTGTTATCAAAATCACATACATATTCTGACCGCATAATGTTCTTCCTTAATTCTAAATACTGGCATTTTTTTCATTTCCAAATTCTACACAAATTTCATTACTTTTGTATTTGTCCTGTGCCTGGCCTCTTTACTGTTAAATCTCCTTCAGCTGCTTGAACATTTCTTATTTCTACCACAATGCCTTTTCTCCTGTTAGTTATCTAAACAATTACCTCAGACTAATCCCCACTTTATTTCCTCCAAATTTATCCTAAAAACCTATGTTCTCTAACAGTTTCTTTCTATATCCTTATTTCCTCTTTAAGTGGTTTTGGCTGGGAAGATAATAATTAAACTAATGAAGTGGCCTCTAGATTATCAAAGTTCATGCTGTAATACATTTTTCATCAATAGCCTACTATAGCTAACTCTAAATTAGTGAAATGTAATATAAACTGTGGGTAATCTAGATTCCTTTGAACATCTACCTATCTATCACATTTGCCTGGAACATGCTCTCAGAAACCAGTCTATGGAATCTAACAAATAATTTTGACATCATAAATAAAATCCTAAGAAACATTTAATGTACATTAAAACTTCCTAATACATTTTACCTCTTCATGGATTACTGCCTTGTCGTGGCGAAGGGGCTTGCGTAGCTCAATGAAACTATGAGCTATGCCATTCAGGGTCACAGAAGATGGACAGGTCATAGCAGAGAGTTCTGACAAAACATGATCCCCTGGAGAAGGAAATGGCAACCCATTCCAGTATCTTTGCCATGAAAACCCCATGGACAGTATCAAAAGGCAAAAAGATATGACGCTGGAAGATGAGCCCCTCAGGTCGGAAGGTGTCCAATGTGCTACTGGGGAAGAGCAGAGGGCTAGTACTAGTAGTGCCAGAAAGAGTGAAGCGACTGGGCCAAAGCCGAAAAGAATGCTCAGCTGTGGATGTATCTGGTGGTGAAAGGAAAGTCCGATGCTGTAAAGATTTATTCTCTATAGGAACCTGGAATGCAAGATCCTTGAATCAAGGCAAGCTGGACGTGGTCAATCAAGAGATGACAAGACTGAACATTGACATCTTAGGAATCAGCAAACTAACATGGACAGGAATGGGTGAATTTAATTCAGATGACCATCAGGTATACTACTGCAGGCAAGAATCCCTCAGAAGAAATG
>JANHFT010001886.1:301651-330178 GCA_032467955.1 Pseudoxenodon macrops | reverse complement strand
CTGTTTTTGACAAACCCATGTTGGCTTTTGGTTATTACTTTGTTTGCTTCTAGGTGTTCGCTGATTCGTTGCTTGATTATCTTTTCCAGAATATTCCCTGGTATTGGTATTTAACATGTTTATTATTTCCCTTTCCATAAAGTTACAAACTTTGTTGTTGCAGTAATATCTATAACAACTCCACTTAGGCATCATATTGAAATATAATTACTCTAATTATACTCAAGCTATTGTCACTTTTGCTGTTTCGTAGTCTATTCCATTTTATTGATTCAGACATTTAAAATGAACTATAGTTGAATTTCATTGCTTACCATCATGTCTGAATGAAATCCATCATTTCATAATTCAACAATCAGGTTTTTAAATGATTGGGCGAAGAAAAAAGGAAGCATCTTTTAAACTATTAAAAACCATATTTTTTCCCCAATGGACACTTACTATTAAAAAATATGGTATCAGCATGCTGAGGTTGTAATGTTATTGATCAAAGGGCAAGGAATCCATTGGAAGGAAAAAGTCGAGATCAAAATCTTAAAAAGAAGCATGGACATCTGTTTCTCTCCAAAACTTATGCTCATGAATCGAAAGGACAACATTTGTTCACTGTCACAACTATTCTTCATTTTAGTGTACCATTCTCTGTAAAAGCCTACTAAGGGTAGTAATATTAATATAACTGAGCCCTCCAGTTTCTGCTCAACAGTTATTTTGAATTTAGTGGCTAAAATTATTCAAATCTAGTCAGTTATTTTTAAATAAAATGGTCAACTTTATTACTATTTCACTGATTGACCAGCCTTGCAAAAATCCATTTTGTTTCATTTTTATATATAATATAAATTAGTTTAAGATCACTTTTACCAAGGTACTTATATTTAATGTATAAATCAGACACTAGATCGATAGAAAGTAATGCAAAGGGAAAACACTACTGCCAGTGAAAGACAATTTGGAAAACAGTTTGCACATAAACCAAGATTTTGCTAAAGGCTTTGCTACGTTACTTTTTAATAACATTTTCTTTTTAATAATATTTTCTTCATATCATAATTCAGTTCTCCTAATTACACCTTGCCACATAATAATTTAAAAAACAAAGCCAACTGGAAGAAGGGGACAAAGAACAAATTTACAAGAAAAAGCAACATATTTATTTTAAAAACACAAGGAAAAGAAGTATTTCAAAAAAAATTGTAGTCATTGCTGAGAAACACCTGAAAGAAGAGGAAAACCATCCCCACTGCAAATAAAATACTGCAAATTATTTCCACCTTATTTACTCATTTATTTTGGATCAATATGAGGACTATGTAGAATCCTTGGGGTATTGCTTTCGCTCCAGCTATAAAAATAACTCCCCAGAAATACTGCATTTAATACAGGTAAAGGTGCATAAGTTATTGTCATTACTCACTCAGTAGGTAAAGACTTTGAAAATAATAGGGAAAATACACATTCAGCTATAAACCATGCATTAAAGATTCTATTAAGCATTATTGGACTATCAACAAATTTATTTTCACAAAAATAACTATGTGCAACATATATTTAAAAGAAAAGTGAATACATTTAAATTGTCATCAAGTTATTTGTATTCATATTAAATATAGGAATTGGAATGGAACAGTTTATAATGGTGAATGAGTAAACTCAGTGACACCTACTCTTATAAAAGTGTAACTTAGGCAAGGAATGTGATCATAAAGTCAGGAACAGGCAAATTCATATTCCATGTTTTAAGCAATTTTTTCTGATCCTATGCAAAAATAGTCTTGAAAAGAAATAAGATGACTAATTTATTACACGATTAACTCTTAGCTATTCTATCCTGTAGAATAAAAACATATTGACTAATAAATTTGTACTATAAGTATTAGAAGTTACTTAATTATTAGGTGCACTATGGCTCAGCAGGTGGCAGCACCTGGTTAAGAAAGTTAAACATGATCAAGCCTGGTTAATTCCTGACTAGGACTTAAATTAGGGAATTGCAGGCTGTATGCTAGACTAGGAAGCTGAGAAAATGTCCCAGAGAAATGTAGTGGTAAACTACTTCCTGTATTGTTACAAAGAAAATCCATGTACTCATGAGGAAGTGAGCTCAATTTGAAGATTTGTCTCTCTTTTAAGGTAAGGTATATACTTCATTTAAATTTTATTACTACCGTGTTTCCCTGAAAATTATTTTTCTTATTTTCTTTTGACTCCCGAAATAAGCGCTTGGCCTTATTTTCTGGGAGGTCTTATTATTTTTGAGGTGCAGAAGGCGGTGAGCGTGGTCACCTCATGGCTGCTGTTGTGTTTTTGGGAGGGCTTATTTTCAGGAGATGGCTTATTTTAGCGTATGCGCTCAAAAGCCTGATTGGTCTTATTATCCAGGCAAGTCTTATTTTCAGGGAAACAGGGTACTATGTTCTATTTTTGAAAGAGAGAACCTAATATTCCCTTGGCAATTCTTCATAACATTCCATCAGGTTTTACATATTTAATAATTGGATCTTCAGTCTACTCTCCTCATTCTAGAGCCACATATAAAAATATTTTAAAAAATCACTGAAATACTCAAAACTCTACCCTTTATTTTAAAAGTGTATTTATTTTATATCCTCCTGCTCAATTTAATGGATTTTTCAAATCAATTTGCTTTATCAGAACTCCAGAGACATTTTTTTCAGCACAATGTTCATTACTCCAACTACAAAAATAGCATGTAGTTTATCTTCATTGTTTTAGTTTTTCAATACCATGACATAATTCCTACTTTCAACAAAGGTGTAAGTTTTCATCTCTACTGCATTTTCCCACAAAAATTACTATCACAAGCATGCATGTGTCACACATGCAAAGTTTAAAACAGGATTCTTTGGGGAGAATTGTTATACTAGATTTGTTTTAAGATGCTGACAGCAATTGCCAGAGCCAGAGTGCCGAAACATCTAAAGCTTGGCCTTTAATAATCACCAAAGTAATATAGCACTAGACTACGTCTGAGCAGGGACTCCCAATAGTGTCAGATTGTGTCAAACTACAGGATTGTTATGGGATATGAGCAAATGTCCACACTTGTTTTACCCAATCAAATCTGAATTAGGCTCTAGATGTAAGTCTCCTGTGTATTAACCCATTGCCCTCCCTGTTATTACCACCACTACAGATCTTCACACTTGAAGGTTAATTTTAATTTGGCAATTTAAGTTGTTGTTTCCCATCTTTCTAGGTATTGTTCCACTCTCCCTTCTGATGATCCTTGTTTGAACTTTTACTCATGAGAAGTGGAAATGTACACAGCATGCAGACACAAAATGCACATGAATATAGAAATGGCACTGGTATTTGATTACAGAATAAGAGTTGAATTCTGTATATACTTTATACAGAATTCAACTCTTATTCTGTAATCAAATACCAATATTTCTGGTGCAAACTCTAACTATAAATAAGAAACAATAATACAGTCCAACCTGCTTTAGCCATGCTTGGTATCCAGAAGATGTAAGTTGGAATCCATCTTTAGGCATGTGTATTCGTGGCTAGGAAAGAATAGACATAAGAGACCTCCTTTTATATTGGGACCTGGCTATCCTAATTTTTGTTCCAGGTGATAATAAATACCAAACATATATTCTGATATAATTTTCAAGTAAGGTATAAGTGCAAAATACTGTACAGTAATAGAACTATAATTACAAGGGGAAAAAACCCTTAACATTCTTTAAAGACACCATCCCAATAGATTTATCAGTATAGTAGACTAAACTCTTTAGTAAAATATAGTAAGGGACATACGACCATCACCTCAACATACTCTGCATTTAATCTGATTTGGAGCAAACATTTTGATTCAAGTTATGTCCTCAATGAAACAATTTCATGCTTTTTGCAACCCTTTAAGTCGTTTTCTGCAGAGTACAAATGTAACTTTTCCCCCAATATGGCAGCTCCTGATTGGCTGTGGCTGCATCATACAGGTTATGAAAATTGGTGTTCACATTGCTCTAAAATATGAAAATACTTGCAAACTTCAACAATGCATTAGTGATGTTTGGATGTATGACATACATGGTAATAGAATAAACGCCAGCAATAGCACTTAGACTTATATACTGCTCCACAGTGCTTTACGGCTCTCTCTGAGCAGTTTACAATGTCAGCATATTGCCCCCAACAATATGGATCCTTATTTTATCAACCTCAGAAAAATGGAAAGCTGAGTCAACCTTGAGCCCTGTCAGGATCAAACTCCTGCCAGTGGGCAGAGTAAACCTGCAATATTGCATTCTAATCACAGCACCACCACCAAGATAATAGAAGAATCTAATAAACAGACATTTGATATGGGTTGGGTAGGGAGGAATTACATTCATTGTGACCTAATGACTCAATATCATCTATAATTGTATCTGATGAAAGGGTGGGCTGTGATAAATTGGGATACATGTTTCATCCTTTTTTTAATCACAATTATAACTGATGCTTGGATGAATCTGTAGTACATAACAGGAAAGTATACTTTGTAAAAAAAAAGCCATAATCTTAATAAAATAACAATAAATTAACTGAAAAAGCCAACATTCTTCTATATACTATTACCGGTAGGAAAAGCAAAAAAAACAACCACCTATTCTTAAGGCAACCTTTCCCTATTCCATTTGTTTTATCCTATCTTCTGGCAGGAACCATAGGTCTCTTCTGAGTTTTCAAAAATACTCTCATTCAGAGACTTCTCAACAGATTTTACACTGTCAGTACAGAATTACTGTATATTACATCCAACTATCCCAGTGCTTGTTGGGAAAGCCAAATCTTTAGTGCTTTTCAGAAAGCTAGGAGGGTAGAGGTCTGCTAAAATTCAGGGAGAAGTATGTACCATGTGGCATGGGGTGCCATGAAAGAGAGGTGCTTCCTACCTGCCTTAGGGTGGTAAGGGACTAAGCGTATGGTTACCCTAACTAATCTGATAGGTTGGGTAGATGATCTTAGGGAAAGGTGGTCCTGCAGACAAGCTAGCTCTGGCCATATAGAATTTTAAAGGTAAAAACCAGCAGCTTGAACTGCACCTTGAAGGAAATTGGAAACTCATGCAGCTTATGCAGGAGGAGTATTACATAGGTAAACCTAGGGGCATCCATTACTGCATACAATGCTGCATTTTGGACAAGTCGTAGCTTCTGGATGGTCTTCAAGGGCAGCCCCATGTAGAGCACATTGGTGTAGAACTGCCATGGTATCAATCAAAATCCATTTTGAATCACTCATGTGATTCAATCTGCCAACTTGATTTTAAAAAGCTCATCAGATTCAGTACCGAGATCTGAACCAAATCAGGTTGATTCAATTCACATTTCCCAGATAATGTAGAAAAATTGCTTTTATACATGCATAGAAATTGTCTGAATCTTATAAGTGTATCCACATATATCTGTACATATATCTGTGTCTAAAATACCTAAAAACATAAATAGGACCATGTCAGGAGATATTGTAACATGATTCTACCCTTAAGAAAAGCAGCAGAAAATGGACCAATTTCATTTTAAAAGGACAAGGCTGGACAAAGTTTTTTTTTCCAATTGTCAAGATTGTAAAGTTTCTTGCCTATGTTAAGAATTCACCACTCCCATGTATTTATTGTAAAAGTAGTACTGCTAACCGATGATGTTTTAAAATCCCACGATATCTTGACAACAATTCCTCAAAGTTTCTTAACCATGTCAACATAATTGTTTTGTGCAGAAATTGAAACGCCACCTTTCTACACACATTTTACAAGCATGATTCCATTTATCGTCAAAACAATTCAGTGCATTATCCAGCTAAACTACCTTAAGCATTTCACTTTAACAGTAAAACTCAAATGTTGTTTTGAATATTTTACCTGACTTCTAAGGTTGCCTTCTCAATGTTCTCCCTCCCAGTGTTCTAAAGCCATTATCTCACTCTGATTTCATACTGGTCATCATTTTCCTGCAATCTTTAACGGATTTTTTGTTTTATTGCCTTCCTTTGCTCCTTCTTCCACAGTTAAGTTAATGGATCTGAGTAGTCTCTAGTGAGGTTTGAAAAGGCTGTTTTCTCAGAATGAGTCAATATTTTAAATTCTATGGAATGCATTTCTTTTTTCTCCTTAAAAATGCAGTTTTTAAAAGACAGACATTAAATTACAGGCCTCAGTTCCTATTTTCTAAGCCTAATACAACCCCTGAAGGCTTACAATATTTGAATCACAGCTGGAGCCATGGTTACCATACAGTTTAAATATCAGCTTCTTTACTGTGCAATTTGTTTTAAAAATCAGATCAGAGGTTGTGTCATAAACAAGTGCTAATTATGTAGCAAGAAAGAATAAGGCTTTTGTGCAAGAAAGGTTCTTAAATATCTGCTTCTCCTCCATACATAAAAAGGAGAAATAAAACAAGCTGAGAAAATTATGGGGCCAACTCTGGCATCACATATAGAGCAAAACAAATGTGGCTGATATTAACCTTGCAGTGTTATTCCTTTGATATGAGAGTCAGGGGGCTACTGATTATGAAAAATTCCCTACTTTAGGTGAACAATGTCAAATGAACACAGCAATATGATTTTGATCACATAATTCTTTAAGGAAGTCTAGTCCCATCCAGCAATCTTGCTTCAAGGCTCTCCATTTCAAATACTGAATTCAGAACTGCAGCTTCCTTTTGGTACCATAGAACTACTGCTGGGATGGAAGAACATTTATTATTTTTATGTGGTCCTTTGCACAGACATATTTGTTAACAACAAGAGCACAGTAATTTATTATTATCCATTATTTGTTAAATTCATTTATGCTTAGCTAAATGCTTAGCTAAGAATAAATGAATTTTTAATACAGTTTTTACAAACACTTGTCACCGCTTCAGCATTGCCATTTAGTGAACAGGACTGATGTTTTTTCTCAGCAGGGGGTGATATTTTAATGATGCAATGCTGTACTTTCTAGAAGACAGACAAGCCTCATGAGGCAGATTATAGGACTAAAGAAACTCTAATTCCATTAAAAGCAGACAGCACCAGACCATTTTTAAAATTAATTTTGTTTAATGATAAAAAGTATTATAACAGGTGGGTAGCCAATTGTAAAATTAACCAAAACATAGTTAAAGGAACAGAAAAACGCTAGGAAAGCAAGGGATGTTTTCATTATCAGTGTATTTAAGACTCGGTAGAAATATAGACACTGTTCTTTGCCTCTCCTATCTACAAAGCGTCCATGTTCTTTTTTAAGCTGCCCAATAGCCAATTGATACTTGAAGACATAGCTGAAAGTTTCAATTTAGAGGCAATTTTGCAGAGTGATTTGTTTAATTACTGATGTACTCCTATAAAATGTTTGAATATTTCCAAATGGAATGTAGTAATTATTTCTGGCATGAAAATAAGTAATAATTTCTTCTATTAACTAACTTGTGTGTTGCTTGTCCTACTTCTGCGGATTATGTAAGGGATTCTGCATGTTCCATCCCATTTTCTGTTTGTTGGTGTCTTTAATTATATGGTTGTGACTTCCAATGATAAAAACTAGGCCTGAGAAAAAATGAGAATCGTGTGGTATTGTTTGCATTTATTAAAATGGAAAGTCTAAATGGCTTCCTCAGGTTCTCCAAAACTATTTATTTAGTAATGCCTTATTCTTATTTGATAAATAAGATCCATAAGCTATGGATCTTAACTACACCAGTCAGAAAGAATCATTTTTGGACAAGCTACATGGTCAAAAGGTAAAGATTAAGCTAAAAGGAATATTCTGTTCTGCAGCATATACATTATCATGTACAATATCTGGAATGGTTAAGAAAATCTAAGAAAATCTCAGAAAGAATTATTTTTGACAAATGCCAAGTGCTTGATTCAATTCTCCACAAAGTGGATTTTATCAGTTATGAATGAAAGCAAATATACATGTTCCAGGATAATGTTTCAGGATCTAATCTGAGTCAGTCTCTCACATTCTGGTGAGAAAGAAGTTCCCTGACGATGGGCTCCAGCATGAGTCTGAAAGCTCATTTAGAAGACTAAATCTCCAGTCCCAGTGACGGCCCCAGATTGGCTTCTTCCCACTTATGCCTAGATTAGCTGTAGTTACAACAGCCTTTTAAAAAATGGTCCAGTCTAGAGAAAATACGTTTGCAAAGGTATCTAAAGAATGATTGGTTGCACAAGAAACAGAAGTACTTTTAATTAAGGTGGAAAACCTGCTGCATAAACAATACAACATTACAATGTTTGAAACAATATAGGAATATTCACTCTGGTTCATTAAAACAAAAAGAATGCAACTCCAAAGTTGTGCAATACTTGCTTGCAAGTAACCAACATTCCACAATTTCTCTGAGTTCTCACTACGTTTTAGCAGGCTAAAGATTCAAAACCCAAGGAAGAAAAATGTGTGTCTCAATCATGAGGTTTGCTGTTTAGAATTATCTTGGAGAGGTGACATGTTATACAATGACTAGGAAACAATATTTTAGTGCCTAAGATTGAGGGGGAGGGAGAGGAAGAGAAAAAAGGAGAGAAAATTGATTTTGTACTTCAGTATCTGTTTCAAATTACACAGCTTTTACCAGCAAAATAGCAAGCATAATCCCCTCCCTTCCAATTTCTGAAAACTGAACAGTTCACTATAATTCAGATTTGTTTCTTACCTTATGTGATGTATAGAGATTTCTGACTAGGATCAGACCTTTATTTTTCTTCTCCCAACCCTTTCTTTTTGTATCAGCTAGCCTGATGAAGAATTACAAAGTCAAAAGTTTGAATACTCTTATTCACATTTTGTTTACCTCTAATAAAAGTATAAAATTCACTTCTTTTATAATTCTAATGTAAATTAACTTTGCAGTAGCTTGTAACAAAAATCCTCCCTTCCTCTATCTATCCATCCATCCATCCGTCCACCCATCCATCTATAAAACAAAACATAATGATATATTGGAATAAAGAAATAGAAATCATTCTCTCACAGATTCAATCATAAAAAGACACAGGTAATCTTCCATCATTTGCAAACAAAACAAAACAAACAATTACTCTGGGATCACTGATCACTTTCCCATCCCACACAACAATGGACGTAAAGACTGCCCAAAGCATCTATGTGCTGATTTTCAAGAAGTCCAGACTTCTTCTTCCAGGTTCTTCATTCACACACGAAGAAAACTCTACAGATAGTCCTCGACTTACAACCACAATTGATCTCAAAAATTTATGTTATTAAGCAAGACAGTTCTTAAGTGAGTTTTACTCCATTTTATGACCTTTTTGCCACACTTAAGCAAATCACTGAAGTTGTTAAGTGAATCATAGAGTTAATTAAGAAAATCTGACTTTCCCCATTGACTTTGCTTGTCAGAAGCTGGCTGTGAAGGTTACAAACGGTGATTACATAACCTCAGAATAGTGCAACTGTCATAAATACATGCTAATTGTCAAGCGCCCGAATTTTCATCACATGTCTGTGGGGATGCAGCAACAGTCATGAAAACAGTATGAAAACCAATCCTAAGACACTTTTTCAGTGCCGTCATAAGTCCAAATGATCACCAAATAAATGGTTGTAAATCAAAGACTACCTGTATTACCTTCACTTTCCCTGTCTAATCTTGTGCTATCTCTCTATTGCTTCTGCCTTCCCATCACTCCTACCTAGTCAAAAGGTTAGCATCCAGTGTTGTTTTGATTTCCTCCTTAACAAGAACTATAATTTAACACTAACTACTCATGAGAAATTATAGTGCTGCTGGCTGGTGAATAATTTGCCAAGGAAGACCCACTTAGCCATATAAAATAAATATCCACCTGCATATACTAGCACTAATCAGGGCGTGAAATTAAGCTTTTCATTCAGTACAAACTAAATGCTGCAAGGCGGCGATTTAGTGGAAACAAATATTAAGGTCAACCTATTCTTCCTATTGCCTATAGTATAGATGCTAAGAGAGGGCATGGAGCACTAATTCCACTTTTCTCAATCCAAGAAGCTAAATACTTCAATGATGTGTTAGCAAATTCACCATTTGCTTTTTACTAATTGCATATAGTTAATGAAGCGAATGAAACAAAAGCCTCCAAAACATTGTTAACTTGATCCTTACATTTCCTTTGTACTGTAGCTCAAATAGAAGAATAAAAATCCATTTGCAAAAACCTTAGAACAAAAATACAAAACATTTATTATTTAAAATTTATATAAATTCTGAAAGAATGAGGAACCGATTTGTACAGTAGAACTTCAATGCGCTGGAAAACATCCTTTCAGTTATGATGAAGGGAGCCAATTCTTGTACGCAGCTGAAAAAGTTCCCTCCAAAACAGAATTCCCCAAATGGGCAAGAGAACAATATATCTACCTGGACATAAACAAACATGGATCTGTTTTATATGACATTTACTCATTCTCAAAGCACTGCGATAATATCATGTTTGCTTCAGCACTACTGTCAGCATATATATTTGCAACCTACTCTTTCCTAAAGTTTGCAGGAATAACCAAGTAGACAACAAGAATGGTATTCCCATTAGAACTACAACTGTGGCATTTTACTATTTTTACTTGTAATCTGAATAAAATATTTCCAACTATTTTTAATCAGGTGAACCAATGTTAATAGATTATACAGACTGTTAATATGAACAGCATATGAACTATTAAAACAACTCTGATCATTAATCAAAGCATGTTATAGTTATCTATTTGATCAAATTAGGATTATCATGCAATTTAAACCAATCTGGCACTTTAGCACTCACCTGATCTATAGACTGCCAGAAATGAAGAAAACAATATCACTCATTCCTTTTCTCCAAAGCCCAGTGTAACTTTCTATTCTGGTCATAGAAAAGAAGAAATTCCACTCATATCCACCACACAAAACAAATAGAAAGACTAGGTGCAACCATTATATTTTCTCAGGTTTTTATGAGTAAAAAACTAGAGAGCATTTATAAAAACAGTGGTATTTAACAATTGTGGACTTATCTATAGATAGCATAGCATTAGCATTTAGACTCATATATCACTTTACAGTGCTTTACAGCCCTCTCTAAGTGGTTTACAGAGTCAGCATATTGCCCCCAACAATTTGGGTCCGCATTTTACTGACCTCAGAAGGATGGAAGGCTAAATCATCCTTGAGCCTGGTGAGATTCGAACTGCCAAATTGCAGTCAGCTGACAGTCAGCTGAAGTAGCTTGCAGTACTGCACTGTAACCACTGTGCCACTGTGCAGTGTAGTCTTTGTGATGTAGTCTCAATGTACATTGTGATATAGTCTCAATGGCTGCAGATTAACTCAAGATGTCAACTAGTCAACCTAGCTGTAGATACACAAACACTACTATCACATGTGGTTTAATAACAGAGCAGTAAACCTGTACTAATGACAGAAATGGGTTAACTGCAACCCGCTTTGATCAGAATGCCATCCTAAAATAAGGACCATAGTACAGTACTCTCAAGACTGACTAACTAATCTGATGCCAGTAACTGACAACACAAGAAAGATTTGATTTACCAGCATGACAAACATCTAAATTTGCCCTCTTCTAAAACTCAGAGATATCCACATCTAAATGATCACTGTGATATCTAATTTACAAATTAAAATCATATTAGATTGCTAGATTCTTCAAGAAATATTTTCCACTTTTTGAAGAAAGTGAGAAAAAAGAATCTAAGGATGCTCCGTAAGTTCATGAATGTAAAGTCTGTGAAATGGTAACGAAGATAATAACCTCAAGAAAGATGCTGTTGGGGATTTTAATAGAAATTGAAGAATTTTTGTTGTTAACTTGGTTACTTACAAACCTTCAATTCAAAAGAGAAAATGTGAAACCAAGAAGTATAATTCATGTCTTCCAATTAAATTATCCACAACTGTCTTTTTTAAAAAGGCATTCAAAATATGACAAAACTAAAGCAAAAAAAACCAATAATGAATTGCAAAGGTATTTTTAATAAGACATCTAAACAAATGTAGTTTAGCTGTGTGCACTGCTGATTATGTGAAACCTGAAGTATCTACTGGCCCATTCAAGAAAACAGATGTTGAATCACAAAACTTTGATATCATTCTTAAATACCTTTGAAAATAAGGATCAGAAAATATGAATATGCTTTATTATATTTTTATAGCATATTACATACCTTGTAAGAATCAATTTATTTGCATGAATGTCAGTTTTATTTTCTGCCCTTCCCTTTTTCCTGGCTATTTACAAGCTTTGTAAGAAATTGTTCTTTAATTAACTCTAAGCATAGTTTTATATAAATGGATTCCTGGAATTAAAAACATTCAGACTTAAGAAATGATTGTTATAGGGACTGTAAGAGGCCGTAAAAAAAAAGAATGCCACTTTAAACAAAGATTTCTCATTTTAATTAAAAAGATAATCATCACAACAATCCTACATTTAGCAAAACCATTTGAAGCTACTTTGGAAGAAAAAGAAATTTATTTTTGATGCAGTCACACACTTTACGACTTTAGTTAGTCAAAATTCTGGCTATTCCATTGTGCTTTTAAAGAATCATGAATGCAATTTGAAAATTTTCTCAAATATACACATTTGACATTAATCTCATCCATACTATCCTTTCAGATTATGGGTGCAATTTATGTCAAAACAAGTTTAAGGAATTGTTCTTGGTTAAATTAAATACTTCAACATAAAATATTTCGTATTAACTATGAAATGTTGATTGGATTTACAGTGTACATACTGAGCACAGCTGTTCTAAATTGTTAAGCATCCATCTTCAAAAAATACATTTAAGAAACCAATATGCACATCATCCTTTCATACTGAAAGATGCATCCACTATTATTATTACAGCTGTATAAACCTTTAAAAATGTGCTCAAAGATGTTCAGGAACACATAAGCAGCATTTCTATTTGAATAATGAAAAATAATGGGAACTTTTTTCCATGTCTACGCAACTCTTTTAGAAGGTGTTCTTGGCTTTCTTTGTACACATGTATATGAAAAATGCAAGCCAAAGGAAATATAAAATGAATGTTTTGATTGATAAGATTTGAGCAGACATATAAAAACCCCATTCCTATCACCTTTTCAACATTGTTAAGAGGAGGAATTTGGATAAATGTGTAGGGAAGATTATATACATAATAATGGAACCTAACTTTACATTCCTAACAATAAATAGACATCTGCCAAATAAAAACTATTCAAAATTTTCAAACAACTACAAAATACATTAATGGTTATCAGATATTTTTCATATATCCCTCCATCTAGTTTGTAGGCAGATCTCAGGACATATTTTGGCTACACATACAGAATCGTTGCCATAGTGGGCATGGCAATCATAAAACATCAATTTGCAAAAAAGCAATCTGATGGCCGAGGTTGCTCCTTATCATTCCATCTAGTTCTTCAGGATAATATCTACCATTGTAACTTCTTTGAAGTTTTCAGTAAAAAAAAACTGGGCACAATTTCATTAAGCTACACTTATCCCTTTTATTTTATGAGGTTGCCTCTATAAAATGTGAAGCTCTATATTAACTTCCTGTGATTGGTAAAAATGATGGAACTTGATGAGATGATTAAATCAACGTCTTTGAAGAGAGAAAATATTATATAGTAATTTAGTGCTGACTGGAAGGCCTTTCTAGACTTTTTGCATGAAACAGAAAAAAATATTTACAATTTATGTTTTTGATTATTAGAAAACAGGATTATAGAAAGACGAAAATTATGTTGTAACAATAGAGTAAAAAGTAAAATTGTAATTTGAATTTATAACTGCTATAAAGATGGAAACTTCTTTTATCTTTTTTCACTTGTTTATATTTTCTTCTACTTTCCTCTTCTACTTTTAGCTTTCTTTTTTTCTTGCTTTATACCAGTTTGTGTTTAAATTTTATTTTCCTCTAAAAAAACGTATACACATACTGTATTTTAGCTTCCAATTGTTTAATTAAACCATTCTGGGTGTACCAATTTACTAAATATACCTCCATACCAATTGGTGATATGCAGCTATACAGCCAGTCCTCTTATAACCACAATTGAACCCAACATTTCTGTTGCTGAGTAAAACATTTAAGTGAATTTTGTCCCATTTTGCAACCTTTCTTGCTACAGATGTTATGTGAATCACTGCAGTTGTTAAGTTAATAACACAGTTGCTAAGTGAATCTGGCTGCCTCATTGTCTTTGCTTGTCAGAAGGTTTCAATAGGTGATCACATGATCCCAGAACTCTGCAATGGTCATAAATATGAATCAGTTGCCAAGCATCTGAATTTTGATCACATGACCATAAGAAGCTAAAATGGTCATAAGTGTGAACAATGGCCATAAGTCACTTTTTTCAATGCTGTTGTAACTTCAGTCACTTAATGAACTGTTGTAAGTTGAGGACTACCTGTACTGCCTTGCAAGGGCTAATCTAAAGAAATGCTATTGTACAGATTACCATGAGCATGCCTGAGGTAACAGTGGACTTTGATTATACTTAGGGCACATTGACCAAAATGTGCCAGAACTAAAAGGTGTATTTTTTTACTATATCATTCAGTAGAAATGCTGCCTGCATCATAGATACAGGTAACACTTTATTTATGTTCACACTTTATTTTTTAACTCCTTTTCAATACAAAGTATTGTTGCTTATCATGAAAGGGAACAATGTGATCAGTATATATTAAACAGCATGTATCTGTTGTGTGTATAGGTTTCATATTCAGGAATCTTCAAAATAGGGATAAGATTAGGTGGGGCATGGAGTCTGACAGAAATTAAATAATTTGTCTGTGGGGATACTGGGCAACATGACAAAGATGATCTGAATGCAACCTTACATATATAGGCCGGCCCAAATGAAGGAAATCTACTTTCATAGATTTACTGGCTACAGCAACACTTAAAATGTCTAAAAACTTTTCTATTCTTCCTAACCAAATAGAATGTATGAAAGAAATCATGTAAAAGAGCTCAGAACTCCATCAGCAGGACAATTCTCCAAAAACTAAAGCGAGCAGGAACAAATCTCGTATGGTAAGAATGCAAAAGAAAGTCAGAGTTTAAAAATGGACTGAATTAGCTAGAAGCGGAAAAGAAAAATATTTCACAAAAAATGCCCCCCCCCAAAAAAAAAATCCCTGTGGAATAGGAAGTTAGGAAGCATCTCCGAACATTGTCAATTGCTCCATTCTAAGTCCACCTATATCCTGGCCATTGTTGTGGTTCTGAAGTCTGGGGAGGGCTCGGACGGGGTCTCTGCATTAGAGGCAGAGATGGGGCCAGGGCCATCGGTGATTGGTGTGCTGGAGCCTGCGGGGTCTAATGGGAGTGATACAGAGGAACAGGGGGAGACTGTTCCCAATGCACGCATGCGCAGAGCTGCCAGAAGGCAAGAACAGCTTAGGAGAAAAAGAGCTACTCGGGAGTAAGGCTTGAAGGTGATTGGCTCCTCCCATAGGACATAAGAAGGAAACACACAGAGGTGCTTGTTGCAGGAAGCAACTTATTTCATTGTCAGTTGGTGTATCTCAGCAGCTCTGTTTGGCCTCAGTGTTTTGTTTGACCTTGAGCAGCTCCTTGCCAATTAGGACTTTGGCAATGTGCCAATAAAGATAAAGGTTGGTTAATAACCTTGTTGGGGACTTAGTACTGCTGTGAATGGACATAACTTACAGCCATTGGAAATAAACAGAGGTTTGTTACACACCATTTGTTTGTTTTAGTGTAATCAAGAGGCCTAGGTCAGAACAGTCATATGACCCAGACAGAGCATATACAGTGCATGTACCGAAACAAACAACCTGAAAGGGAAGCAGAAACACACCAACCGTATAATGACACCACATATTATTTCATTGCATACAGACAAAAGTTTATGGCCACAACTAGTAAATGAATTGGTAAGAATTTAAAAAGTCATGTAATGCGTGCTTTGTTTTGTTCTTGAGATAACAAAAACAAACTGCAAACAAACAAAAACTAACAAGAGTTAGAATTACTATGAGCCTTGCCCCTGTTTCTTAATCAGGCAGAAAAATAAGTAGCAAAAAAAGTCAGTGAAAAGCAACTTTAATAAATTTTAACCTCAATTCAGAAGAAGACCCTCTGAATTTCTAACCCTGGTCTACAACATAAGATTGCTATGGATATACAAACATAGATATTTTTTAAGTTCTATGGTAAAGAAAAAGGCATTTGAACTAGAAATAATACGGAAAAATTGAGAAATATCTATGTAATTGATATTCAAGGTCATTTCTGAAGCTAACTGCATGTAATAAGATGAGTGATCATTCTCTTGCTTGTTGAACAGTTTATACATCAAGAATGGGCATGAAAGGTTCATAAACCAATTCCTGTCCATGGGAAGATAAAAACTCCCGCTGGAGAAGCTCGTAACCTATCATCAACATTAAAGACATTTGTGAGACAAGCCATATACCATATAATTGCAACTGTCTAAAACTCTAACA
The DNA here is from genome assembly GCA_032467955.1 of Pseudoxenodon macrops. Classification (NCBI taxonomy): domain Eukaryota; kingdom Metazoa; phylum Chordata; class Lepidosauria; order Squamata; family Pseudoxenodontidae; genus Pseudoxenodon; species Pseudoxenodon macrops. The sequence goes on along the minus strand of JANHFT010001886.1, from coordinate 313,690 downwards.
ATATACAGCATACAGCAATATGGATGAAATACAAGTTTTCAACAGTAATGTCCTTGAGGGTATTAGTATTCAAGGCAGTAACTTCATAAACTAATCCATGAAGGTCACCTAAAATATTTATTTCCAAATAAGCTGTGTAACTGGGAAGGTCCTCAAAAATATTTGAAGGCCAATGATAGTGATCACTATTAATGTTAAAGATTGGTGCCAAACAACTAATCAGAGTGAGAAATTAATAAAGAGATTCCTTGAAAATGACTCAATATGAAGGAGATGGGATGGGGACTTAGTCCAGGCAAACATCTCTTCTCAAAGGTTACCAAAAGAAAATTTAACCTGATCCAATTCAGGTTAAACTACAGAAAATACAAATCATCTATGATATTTTCCTTACATTTGCATAAACTCTGAAAATCTTTTCAAGTCATTTTATAGTTTTTATTCCCATATGCTAAATAAGTAATATAGATTTTATCATAGAAAAGCTGGACCTGTGCAGGCTACATCCTCAGAATATCCGTTACTTACAATATGATATTATTCAGTATTTTATATTTAATTATACTCTGATTAAAACTGGTATATACAGAATATGTACTGTATACTCAATAGTAACTAGTCAAGAAACCATTTGCTTAAAAATAGCCCAACCTGAAAGGATTTAATAGTGTATTATTGTTAACGCAGTATTTTTATTATTGCTTGTGGTACTCATATATTACATACAATCTGCAAGATCAAGAAACCAGAAAGCACAGAGTAGCTCTCTTGACCAACAATCCCTATGCTTACATAACATAAAGATAAAGATTGCCCCGCACATGCGTGCTAGTCGTTTCCGACTCTAAGGAGTGGTGCTCATCTCCATTTCTAAGCCAAAGAACCAGCACTGTCCAAAGATGTCTCCATGGTCATGTGGCCGGCATGACTAAATGCCAAAGGCACACAGAGTGCTGTTACCTTCCCACCAAAGTGGCCCCTATTTTTCTACTTGCATTTTTTATGTGCTTTCAAACTGCTAGGTTGGTAGAAGCTGGGAGAAGTAACGGGAGCTCACTCTGTTACAAGGTGCTAGGGATTCGAATCACTGAACTGCCGACCTTCTGATGGACAAGCTCAGCCTCTTAGCCACTGAGCCACCATACCTGGAATCAAAAGAAAAGTACTTAATTTGGCATTGCATTGTAACAGGAATTCTCAATCCGCAATACAAACACCTGGACAAATTCCACAAAAAAGCCAGCAGTTAGGTTTCTTTTGAAGACATAACAGCAAGGATGGTTGGCTATCTTTTATCTGTTCAAGGGTGGCTTTGTTCCTTTCTTTTAGCTTTCTTTCTTTCTCCTTCCTCACCAACTCTGAATGAAAGTTTTCTCCTTGCATGGAACATTCATCACATTTGTCCTCTTCTTAGAGGAAGATATTATGACCTCTACAGTTTGCAGTTTAGAGAGAAATTGAAAAGATTCATACACAAGCATATGCATTCACACTCATGGCAAAAAAAGATCAACTTCTAGTTTCTAGAATGCAAGGGAACCTCTGTGAAAATGCCCAGAAGCAGCATAGAGAATGAGGGATAGGAGGAAAAATCACTTGAGTCCCTACTGGCTGACTGAAGATGCTTGTGAGTTTACTGCTGTCTCCATCTGCTCTTTTCGACATTCCTGATTATAGTATCCCAAACAATATGGGGGAAAAAGAAGCAAGAGTTGAAGCAATCTGCCTCCACCTCCACTGTATAATTAGGCAAAGTAATCAAAGTGATCTGCTGTCCCACCAGAGGAAAACACTTCTTCCCCAATAACCAGAAATATCCTGGGAAAGGGAGCAACATAGTGTTGGTTGGAAGATCCCCATTCACCAGCCTGTGTTCATAGCCATCCAACAGGGGCAAAATTATTCTATCAAAGTAAGGAACAATTTAAAAAAGAGCATCCATTTAAATAAGAGCACCAGAATACAGTACACGAGGTGGAAAATACAAAGGTTGTGCTTCCAGCTACTACTTGGAAAGTTTTTCAAAGGAAAAACCAGAGAACTAAATCTGAAAATGTTCAAGTCACATTTACTAATCTTGCCTTTTAATTAGCCATGTGTTGACTTCTCTTCTTTAGGCTGAATGACCAGTACATTTACTAATAATGATTAACAAGTGATTGTATGTAGAATCAGAAAACAAGAAACGGCCATGCCCTAAATCTTTTAAATCCAATGCCATAAATTGGAGAAGACTTGTCAGGAAAACTTCACAAGTAAAGCTATAATGGTAACTCAGGGCTTATCAGAGATTGATTTAACCTGGTGGTCTTCCAAGGGCCAAAAGAGGAAAGGGTAGAATAACTGCTTGTTAAATGATTTTAACTGTTAGGTAAATTAACGTTTGATTAGTATTGTGCTGATCAAGTATAGCCAATACAAATAATGATGAAATATATAACACTTTGATTTTAAGAACATTTCAAAAACCAAAGATATACTAATTGTAGAATCTGCAATCTTCTAAAAAATTCTAGCTTTAAATTACAAAAAATTAATTGGAGGTCCTTTGTCCCATAGAAAAAAATCATTTTTTCAATGTGTTTTATGAAGATAAATACAGGTATTTTTAAGAATACACCAAATCTATAAGGAAAATGGTATTTCAAAAAAAGAAAGTAGGTCAGGAATGTTTTTTATGAAGGGCAGGTATCTAATATCTTTTCCCTCATTACTCTATTTGTCCAGATAATAGATACAATAACCATAGGTGTGAGAAAACATCTCATATATTCATATTCATTAACATTAATATATCACAATAAAGGAAGTATATCCTAGACTACCAAACCCATATGATGTCCTTTCAATAAATACAGGTTACATACTCAAACATGAGTAACAAAAACATTTTGGCTGGAAGCTATTATTTGCCTCTTCAAAGGTATAAACTAGACTAGGCAGTAGAATAGATTTTAGCTTCCAAATCTCAAATTTCAAATATAGTGACACTGAAAACTACTTTTATGTTACATACCCTGGTGGTCTTTCATCAATCACACCTTACAACTACAATAGTTTAACACTGTAAATTTATTCAGCTCCTTTACACTTTCTGAAATTGCTTATCTCTCCCCTTGTTTTCAATATGAGAACATACAATTTTCCAATGCCTGCAAGGATCAGCTTTCTGACTGTACATACTGCCTACTATAATTCCATTGCCTTACAGCTTGTTTCTCCCAAATTTTGAGATTACCTTTAAATTTTATAATATGAAAACTAGGAAACATGCAACACCTGCAAGCTTTATAGGAAAAATACATGTAACTAGCTCTCATGAAATTAAAACATTGCCTTGCTATACAAGGCTTATGATTCAGGCAGATCTACCACTGATCAGCATTTTGGTTTGTGTGGGCTACCTTTCTCCAAACTCAGCAATTGGTAGTACCAGTGCAGTTATTGGATATGGTGGTTATCGGACAAATTTATTCGTATCCACCATTATTTATACAAATTATTCAAGGCAGCAAACATACTCAACACACCTTCCTCCTCCTATTTTTTTTGCACAACAACTTTGTGAGCTGAGTTGGGTTGTGAGAGTGACTGGTCCAAAAGAGATACATGGGAAATGCAGATTTCTTGGCATATCAATGAAAGCAGGATGAAAGCCTTTAGGGCAACAGGGAAGAAAGGTGGACCAGGTATAGTGTATACTGTTTTAGATACAATTTCTATTCAGAGATTACTCTACTTACAACACATGACAAGATTGGAGGTGGACCATATGGTTTCAGGGGAATGAGGGTGGAAATGTAGTGGCTTCTACACAAACTCAACAATTTGTGTACACTTAGAGAGAAGAATGTCCTCATAGCTTTTGCTGTCATATGACACCAAGATGCAATAAGGAAAGACAGCAAAGAATGCTCATCATAGAATAACAATCTTAAACATATACATCAGAGTAGAGATTATTATATTTGTTGGTTACATTTAGCAACCACTATCTAGCCTTAAAAAAACCCTCTCACAAATAGAATATTTTTCCAATACAATGTAACTAATCCAAAATCCTATCATACAATATTTATAACAGAACTCAGCATTTTATTGATTAAAAAATACCCTATCATGATCTACTTTGTAAATTGCAAACCTCTGACACCAAAGACTACATAAATTCTTCTGTACCTTAGACTTGCTAACCACCTTTAAAAAATTTTTTGTATAAAATGCTTCTTACCCTGTGTTGTTCAGGTGCTAATCTAATCAAGCTCCTCAAAAAATAACAAGCATTTTCATTTTTCCTAAATCCCATCCCATCTTCCAACATGTACTCCTAGCCTCACAATGTTCTGGTCCAAAATTCGGCCTTCTGGGCTCCTTCATTATAAAAGCCAGGCCTTCCGTTCAGATTTCTATAAAATCCGTTTTAAAAAAAAACTAAACAGAAAGAAAACCCAAATCCGGGAACTTCTTTCCATATCAAACCCGCTACAACCGAGGATCATCTATGGAAAAGGGGAGAAAAAAACCTGATGGAGAAACCTACGACTTGCTGGCTTTCCTTTATTTTCTCACTATGCCGTAAGAATCTCAATTTTTCAATGTTTGTTTTTTTCCTCTGGACACATTTAAAAGATAACTGTTGCCATTATGAGTTGCTAGTTAACCCATATAAAAATCCCTCCTTCTCCACAAGTCCCCATCCTCTTCGGTTTCCTACTTCCATTACATTACCAGCAACAGCCATTGCCAACCTCTTTCTCCTTTCAATCCCTCCCCACTCTTTTCCTTCTTACCATGAATTTCAGAGCTTTCTCTTGTACCACAGCCTCGGCGGGGTCCATAGCCTCGCCAATTCGTCTCTGGTGTAGCTGCCGTTCCTCCGTCACCTCCGGGCCTCAGCCGGCCTTGGGCCTAACGCCGCCCCTCCCCCAAGCCTCTCTCTTTCTCACTTAGTGCAAGGCCGCAGCCAGCGCTGTTAGAGAGAAAGCTCTGTTGTTCTCTGGCTCATGTACACGGGAAATGTAGTTCCCGGGAACTCCTGAGAAGCAGCCGACAGTGTCCAAAACACTACATTTCCCAACAATCCCTGCGTGAGAGGAAATGCTGCACTAATCGCCTCTTAGGGAGCACAAAAGTGGGGGCTGATAGAAGCGTCTGTGCGATCGGTTGAGTATAGTAGCTGAAATAGGTAAAGGGGAGGAGAAGATTTCACGTTTAATCTTCCTATCGCGAAAGAGAAAAGATTAATGAAGTTTTTTAACGAGAAATATATATATATTTACATATATACATCATTATATATGTAATTGTACCATTGAACAGAATATATATATAATTGCATATATACACCACTGTATATGTAATTGTACCATTGAACGGAATGGGCTTGCAGGTGTGACTAAACCCTGACCAAAGAATGCATTTGGCTTTGCACCTCATGGATCAGCCATTGTGATGTATAAACATATGCTGTGTTAATATACTGTGTGGCACCAGCTGAGTTTATTGAATAAGCATTAGCTTAAATATACCGTGGCTTAGCATGATATATGGATTTAGTGAGGGAATTAACATTTTTAATTAGCTGTTCAATAAAAAGTGACTCCAATATAGTACTGTGTATGTTGTTAGGATTGTTTTTAACACACATACATCCACCATCAAGTACTTGCTGAGGCTCAAGTAACTCAAGTAGATAAGTCAAGTGAGCTATAAGCCCAACTTATTGAATAGCACCTCAAGACCAACACAGAAGGGACTCACTTTGATCTTCTCTACATGCAAAATAAAGTGTTGCAATAGCAATCCTTTGTCATGACTCTTGTTTCCAATTGTAACCATTTTAGTCTCCTGCCCAAAATAACTGGTAGTGTACTGGTACTCATTACACTCATTCACCTGTTTTCTTTGGAGAGTCATGAGGAGTAGGGATTTTAAGTTACAGGAAAGCAAATTCCAGCTGAATGTTGGGAAACGTTTTTAACAGGAAGACCTAATTCACCAGATCAACAGCAAAACTAATTACCAAGGATGTGATGGAATACACTCAATTTCAAATGCTTTAATTTGGATTTTTAAACAGAATTGTGGATTAGATTTGTTTACCAAAGTGTCCTTTATACCTCAGTGATTCTTTTATCCTATTAATTAGTCCTGTACTGTCAGTCAGAGAAAAGCCACAGCTGTTCCTTTGAGAAGTAGGGATAAAACAAGCTACCGGTAGGTGTGATATCAAAAAGTCTGGTTTCCTATCCACTCCTTTGCTAAAATCAAAGTGCTGATGGGTGCCCTTTAAGGTTTTGGATGGTTAAAGGTTGTAGCATAATGGCTCTATCACCAATCAGCTATATAAATCTAATATGCTGTTAGTTTATGATTCAGCATGTTGTGAAAACCAGAAAGTTGCATAAATAAATCATTCTTGTTCTTTGTGGTTCAAATAATCAATTGTTTGATCATCTATTCAGATTTGCAGATGCCTGTAGGTGGTACTACCTGAAAGGTGATAAGTCAAGCTAGCCAATAAAGAAAATGAAAACAGCAACATCCAGGGTCTATATACATCCCCATCCCCAAATCTTAGGTTCTAATTTCCCCAGGACACTGGCTGTACCAAAGCTTTATAAATAGCCTATGAAGTCTCCCAAAACATTTCCCTTGCTTATGTCCTTTTCTACATTAGCTATTAAGTTTAGAAATATTAGTAACTCACTAAAAACTTGGAAAACATATATCCTCTACCAGGAATCTATACTAGGACTGCAAGTTAAGGCCCTTTCAGAACAAAATGACAAGATTTTGAAGAGTCCCAGTCCAACCTCCTGCTCAGACAGGAAACCCTACACTATTTCAGACAAATGATTGTCCAATCTTTTATTAAAAACCTCCATTATTGGAGCACCACAACATCTGGAAGCAAGCTGTTCCACTAAGTAATTGTTCTCTTCCCTGTACTCTTTCTAAGTCACAACATCTTTTATATATCAATGTAACCAAAACTGGATTCAATATTACAAGTGTGATCTTACCAAGACATTATAAAGTAGTAATAATGCTTTATATGATCTTTGTTTTATCCCTCTACTGATGCAGCCTAGGACTGAGTTGGCTTTTTTGGCAGCTGCAACTCACCTTTGGCTCATATTTAAATGATTATCACCAGAACTCCAAGATCCTTCTCACAGTTACTACTATTGAGCCAAGCCCCAGCTATTTTATGTAGAACTTTACTTTTTACTGAAATTCATTTTGTTCGATAAGGCCAAGTGTTCAAGTCTCTTGGGATCCTTCTGTACCTTAAACCTACTTTCAAAAGTATCCTTCTGTATGTCTAATGTTAGAATATTTTGCTTTATTCTATAATTGTAAGTCAAATTCATGTATTCTCATTTAATTGTAACCTTTAGTTCCCTCTACTGTCCCAATTTTTAAAATCTTACTATTTTCCCCCCACAAAAATTCAAAACAAAAGCATTTTTCCACAGGAAATATTCTTTATAATTAATTCCAAAATCATATTTTAAATTTATCTGAACTGTTTGTAACTTTTTAAAAGCAAAGTTTTAATATATTTTACTGCTTACTAAAAAAAACATTTCTTAAACTTTTTTTTTTGCTAAGGATTGAAGGAAACTTAACATGATGCTATAAAGACTTGTCAATCCAAAAGTTTCTAATAGCTGAAAAACAGTTTAAACAAGTAATTTCTGAAAATGATAAGAAAAGAAAATGTGAATTGTGTATCCTTTCAGATGTGCTGACCATAATTTGAGCAAGATGGCTATTCTCTTGTCCCTCCGACCTTTAAACCCATTGCACAACACTTCCTTGCAGCCTCTTCATAAGGATCAACTGTCTGGAGTTCTTTTGGGCTATCTCAAATCCTTTTTTTGTACAGATTGGTTTCAAAGAGCTGTACTCTTTGGCAAGTACAGATTCGTGTACTTGCTTTCCTTTCCACCACAGTCATTGGCTCCACTTTTTGCACAGCTGCCTTCAATCTTCCAAAGTAATATTGTAAAACTCACCATAATCCTCTTGGTCAAAACAATCACACAACTTCACCACTAACAACAACTTTTTCTCAGTCGTAAGGAAAAATGGAAGATGGAGGCACTGTTTACATTGCTTTGAACTTCTAAAGGAAAGATGAGATATATATTTAATGAAATTATTAAAATAACAAGATTTTGTGGCAGAAATATAGTAGGAAGAGGGAAAAAAATACTGTGTGCTTTTCTGATCATACCGGCCTCTTAAGAAATTCAGGCCCCAGATAGCAACACCTGCTGTTTCCCTGAGGAGTTGAATATTTGCTATACAATCTAAAAGCAGCTGTAACTGTCGGTCCAAGATAAATTAAGGTGTTCTAGTACTGGAATTATTATATAAACATCTGTAACAGCACAGAGGATCCGTGGATTAATCAGGAGAGGCAGCTGCATGACTGACAAATGGAGAAATCAGAGTTGTTGAAGCAATTATGAAAGATCTGTGATTACCTTTTTTATTGTGTATGAGGTTTTTTTAGTTTAACTTAGAAAACTATCCATACCTAAGGATCTAGTAATTGTAGACATCAGCTCTGCCTATTTTTATTTTGAGAGAATTAAAGACAATAATATTTTCTGCAGGTTAGCAGCTATTTGTTTTTCTTCTCAGAAAATTCAGCTTAAATAACAGAGAAAATTGAAAGGAATATTTTTAAGGTAATTTGTGACGCTGCAAGCAATCTTAAAACTGACAAATGTTGTGGAGCTCTTCCCTCCTCAATTCATTTTCCAAGGAATCCCACCATATTACAGGATGTTCTTGTTTCAGGTGGAACTACAGATGAATGTTTGGCTTTACTATCACAGAAACATTTTTTTTCACACAAACATTACTAAAGACACAACCACACAACCCCTACACAGCAAATCAAAATACCCTTGCAAAGTATTATTTATGGATGCTTCCTCATAATGTAACCTTCTGCTCATATCTATATCTAAGGTTGTTTTCATCATGTCTTGGCACAGATATGTGATTTTTGGTGGGTTGGCAGCAACCATGGTGATGACACAGAAGAATGTGCAAGTGCCCAGGTTCTGTGGGCTACTTTTGTCTGCTCTTCTGTACTTTGGCTTTGTTCTGGTCACTGGTAACATCCCTCCATGGCCATTTTGGCTCTGACAAGAGGAGTGATCAAGTATCAGCCATCTGTTTATTCTTTTCACAATAGCAAAAATTAAAGAATTAGATTCCTTTTCCTCATTTTAAATAAAGGGCAATAACTACGAAAGAGCAAATTGAAAAGGTAGATGATAGTTTAGAGAAAAGTAACTCATTATTTCCTCAACCCTTTTTTAAAATATAATTTTATTAAGAGTTTTAAACATGAGCAAAAATTACCACCATCTGAAATAGAATGCAGAGGGGGGAAAAGAAGAAATAAAAGAGAAAACTAAGGTGCAAAAAGAAAAAAAGAGAACAGTAGAAAAGAAAGAAAAAGGATATAAAGAAGTGACTAATCAATTGATTAGAAAGCCTTTACGGACTTATTTTGTATAATATAAAAAAATGAACTTACAAATCTTTGATGATTAGATGGAATAGATTATATAAAGAAGAGAGTCATGATGTAACAAATATACAATTGTATTTACAATTGCCATAAAGATCAAAAGTCATTTCATTATCACCTCAATCCTGACTATTATTCACTGTGCTTATTCTGATTTTCCCCTACCACCACCATTTTTTCTCCCCTACTGGCTAGTCTCATAATCTTTTTTTAAAAACCTAGCAGTAGGTGGTTGTTATTGTAATTTGCCAAAGCCAACTAATTCTAGATTGGTTGTTACCATAACAGACATAAAATCCAAATGAAGCCTCTTATCCAAAAAAGGACTACATAACAGTATGTAACCATTGAAACTTCTGGATGTGTACTTAGAATCTTCAAAACTCTGAAAATTATTGACTCTATGGGGAGTGACCATATAAACTATATAATTAATTAAATTCAAATTTTATTTACTCATTAACTTACTTTAAGAAAAAAAACTATCCCAATCTTTGAAAACTGGAACAACAAAATTATGCAGACAACAAATATAATTTTAGGTTATGTTGTTTTTCCAGTCTCACCTAGTTCTTTGTCATAGTGCCACCAGCACTTTTTGAAATACCAGACCCAGCAATGCCAGAGTGACGGACGAGGAAGAGGAAAACATGTGATAAGACATACGACTGACTGAGAGTGGAGATGGAGAGGATGTGGGAAGACAAGAGTGACAAGGCAACAGGAGACCAATGGAAAGAGAACAAAGAGGTGGGAAAACGGAAGAGCAAGAGAGAGTAAAAAAGACTGAATGGGTCTTTCAGATAGGCAAATGAGATGGGATGCAAAACTTGAGCCACAAACTGATTGAGAGCTGCTTGGTAAAGCAGGAGGGGCAGAAGGGCCCCACCACTTATCTCCAAATCAAGTTTTGACAGAGTGCTAAATCTCCTGTCTGTCAAAACTGTACTAGCTCTACCCACTTTAGCAAGAGTGATGGCTGCTTGTTTTTCCTACATGGCAGGTGGGAATGGGAATGCTGGTTGGAAAGAAAACAATGTTAGGAAAAGAAACACAGCCGTCAATTGTGAAGATGGAAGCATTTACTGTAGCTCCAAGGAGGATATTCTTGCTTTCTACCATTCTGGGATCCTGAGGGTATGGAATGGATGACTACCTGTCAGCTTTGGAGAGAGAAAATGGTTTAAAGACTAAAATAAATTACTATATATAAGAAGAAGAAAAAAGTGAGGTAAGACATAGTGGATGGAAAATAATATATCAGTAAATAAACAGATATATTTCAATTCTCATACAATTTAAAATTCATTATTTTGTTATGTCATTGATTACATAAGTAATTGAATGTATAAAACAAAATTCATGATATCATTTTCAGAATGTAAATCACAAAATTATAAACATTAATATTTATACTGGTGTCACCACTATCATTACCTAAATAAAGGCACATCGTATAAAAGAAAAATAAATACTAAAACATAAATAAATACATTAAAATTTGCATAAAAAATGAAAGAAAGGTAACCAGATCTCATGAAGTATGTCCATTATTTTAAAGCCTGTAATTATTCTCCTGCAAATAAACTTGCCAACAAGACCAATTTCCTTCAAGAATCTCTGATAAGCTTCCAAGAAATCCTTGAGTTTCATACATAACATTTTTAAATATTTGTTCTTATTTATGTATGTTGCTATATATACTATTTATTTTAAAGATGCTTGCTTAGAGACCTCTGAACATTTGGGAACAGTTTTAGATATGTTTATTATAAATATGATTAATTTTATTGATTCCATTTTTCAGTTACCCTTACAGCTTACATTTTAATGCTGAACAAAAGATGACAATTGCAGTAGTAGTATCATCCCAGGAGAAATCCATGTAATGCCATTGTCTTGATTATTTTTGCATTAAGATGTTACCTCAGATTCTTTATCAGAAATGCTCATCCCTTAGACATATTCAATACAAATAGAAAGTGGTTGTAATTAATTCAACAAGAACAATTGTCAGCTGAATTTAAGCTAAATCTTTAGGGACAGTATATACCTCTTTAACTAAACAGTTTATCATGCATATTTCTCTATCTCATTTTGCCTTCTGACTTTATAGTTCCAGGTAAAATGACACATTTAGGAAGTTGCAATATTAACCTTGGACACATTTGGGAATTTCTATCATTTTCATTCCTTTAAGCTTTTACTACCTGAAATATGCTATTTTACATAATAATAAGGATAATTTTAAATGAAATTTTCAGATCTACTATCTGCATACATTCAGTTTTGATGCAGTCCTTTCAGGCAGCTTCATGTATTACTTCTCTGCAGACTGAAATGAGGAGAAGGAAAGAGAGTGAGGAATAGGAAGTAGCAAGAAAATTTCTTGCAATACCTACTATGAGAAGATGGCATTAATTGTTGAGGAGGTGGCATTAATCAGTGTTAAATATCAAATCAATGATTTCAGAATT
>JANHFT010001886.1:291402-301551 GCA_032467955.1 Pseudoxenodon macrops | reverse complement strand
ATCAAATCAATGATTTCAGAATTAGGAAGGTAAATTAGTTTATTGTATAGATGAGTCTAAACATAACTTTCAATATTAAGAGGAGGGAGGCAGGGAGGGAGGGAGGGAGGGAGGGAGGAAGGAAGGAAGGAAGGAAGGAAGAATGAATGACTTCTTGGAAGTTTTGAAACTGTTACAGTCTCAAAGCTGAAAGAGGTTCCGATGTCATGAAAACATAATAAAGACTCAGATAATGAAAGGACTGAAATTCTCCTGGAAATCCAGACCTGCCTATGTGACTCACCTGCTGTGCCTTCTGCTGGTATATACTGTATAAAACAATCCCTTCATCAAAAGTTTGGTACCTCTACTTCAAGAATACCATTCATTCTCAAACTCACCACATCCATATACAGTATATGCACACATGGCACATAAGATGATAGCATCTACATTACAGTGTTGCTGATTACATTACTAAGATGTACTAATGAAGTATTCTGAAAAACTAAAATATTTGATAAAATGTGCATATTCTATTATTCTAATCAGTCTAGTATTCCTCCAATTTGAATCAACTCTTCTACTCTTCAAACAAACTCCAGAATCAAACATGAAATAGTCTGGTTGAATGGCTGGTACCATTTTTATAGCCTATTTCTTAAAACAAGTTAAAGAAATCCTTAGAGTTTTTATAGTATATCCAAATTAGTAATTTGGGTCACATGCAATGGCTACTCTTCTTTGCACATTTCTTTAAAAGTGCTTTTACCATGGCAGAAGAGGGATGGGAGCAAACTCTTTAATCTCATGGAGATTTTCACTAGTAATGTAAGAAGAATGTATCATAATTTAACTTTGTGCATTATGTATATGTTTGTGTGCCAGGGGGAACATGTCTGTCCCCACTGCCATACAATTATTTTCCACCTCCACACTAAAAAATTCTTTATAGGTAAATATTCAGTTGCCCTCTTCTATGGTATATTAATAATAATGGGCAGCAATATATAGGAATATTTACTTGAAATTGGAATAGAATGTGTACATAAAAGATGGTAGCCTTACTTGTCAAGTAAAGAACTGAAACTAGCCCTTCCAACATAGACTAATGTATGATATATGAACATTAAATAAATAAATAAATACATTTAATGTTTAGAAGAACTGGAGCAGATGAACTAGACTGCAATGACAGAAAAAGTTAAATTCTTCACTTTAGTTTAAAAGGGATCAAAGAGGGGGAAAAGCTAGCTCAATTCAACAGCATAAAAGCAATCCCAACAAGTCTCTTAGAGCCAGAAGAGGCATTTTAAAACCTCATGAATATTTAGCTTGTCCTCACGTAAAATATATGACTTTGGGTAAGGATCAAGCAAAGGAGGAGCATGATTTTTTTCTGATTTATGGACCCAGTGACGGATTATTCATAGCAGAGCAGCTGTGTGGAAAGATTCATCCACTGCAAAATGTGATTGTACATCAGGCAGTCTGAGAGAATGGAACTATGACTAATGGCTACTTTACATATAAATGAGAAGGTTTGTCCTAGGTATATACACAGAGAGAGAGAGAATGGGAGGGAGGGAGGGAGGGAGAGATACCTTACTGAAGAAGCCTAGTGTCCTGTTTCATCTGTGTAATAACTGGGACTACAGAAAAAAAAAACCTAGCTAGTCTTATCCCAATCCAAAACATGTGCTTGGAAACTAACTGCAAAGTCAATCATTCTTTTGCTGCTCAACCGTGAATTGATGATCTTTCTACAGATTCAGCCAAATGGAGTAAAGAACTGGCAAATCTCTTACCTATTCTTCATTAGAGCAACCTTGGAGAGGAGCAAAGCCACATGAGATCTCACTCTAAAATTTAGTGGTCCATTCAAATACTAGCTTCAAAAAAAATATTTTGGTGTCTGATGGAAACAGAGACGTGACGGGGTATAACGTTTTTCAGGAGCAAAGTATAAAGATTGTTATATTTTGCTTCATAGGCTGAAACTCTATACTTACTAATTTGAAAATTAGTAAGTATCAGTACTTCTGCACAATAGATTTGTATCTGAGCAAAGATCACTACTATCATTTTAATGCATAAATTGGAATGGATCCTGTTTTGATGTTTGTATTAATTAGAGCTTTAAAAAAAGTATCAGGACTGTACTAGATTTAATACCTGTATAATATCTCCTGACTTGAAAGCAGAGATTTTTAATATTGCTGGGAACTTATAACAAAGGAAAGATACTACCCACTTGTCTGTAGTTTGTAAGCATTCTGAATGCATCTACCATGTTTCCCTGAATGCATCTACCATGTTTTCTTTTGACCCCTGAAATAAGCGCTTGGCCTTATTTTCGGAGAGGTCTTATTATTTTTGAGGTGCAGGAGGCAGCGAGCGTGGTCCCCTCATGGCTGCTGCTGTGTTTTGGGGAGGGCTTATTTTCGGGGAAACAAGGTGGTTACCATTATATGATTCAAATTCTGGGATACACAAACCCTTAATATGATTCAACATGTTATGGAATAAAGTTTAAAGATTGTTAATAAGATTCGAAAGGTTTGAGGAATTGATAGATATGACCATTCTATTTTTTATAATTGGCTTAAAGAAGACAGTGAAATACTTAAATTAAATAATTGCATGTCATTCATTAGAATGTCCTGACTAAAGCAGTGTAACTGAAAATGTCCAGTGTTAATGGACTCCATTCTTAATCTGATCATCAATTCAGAAAAGAATCCAAAAGCCTGGGAAAAGTTAAAAAATAAAAATGGCATCATTGAAAGAAGAAACTGTGAAAGTAAGCTGAAAAATGACAACTTGAGTTACTTATCCAGATAATGTCACTAAGTGTGACAATAGTAAATAGCTGGCTTCAAAAGTAGAAAATGTTAGAAGAGGCTCTGAAAATATTTAACAGTTTTGATAACTGAATTTGCTTGCTTATATTCTGGTCACCAAGCCTCTGACCAGAAGAATTTCAGCAGTTATCTCAAGCAAAACTGACAATGGTATATACTGTACATTGCATTTAGGAATTTTAATTGATAAAATACATTGATAAGATATAATCTTATAAAATTAATGTATACATAATAAATAATGATTTAATTAAAATATTTTTTAATGTTTTAAATAATTATTTGTATCAATTCTACATTGAAAGCCTAGTATCATAATATTGGTACTCTTCTTAGGGGAATATTTTATTGAGGTTTTATGATGGCAGATTTTAAGAGAAAAGTAATAGAAATGAATTAATAAAACAGCCAAAAGAAAGATTTGTAGCCAGGTTTTTCATTATTTGGTGACAGTTTCATTGTGAATTTAAGAAACACTCATAATTTTCCTGTATTTCATTGTAAAGATTATATAAGTACACATACCTTTTACATTTCATGAAATAACAATGACCTAATAGGTTCAGCAGTAAACACCAACACATTGGATTGAAAGAAAGAAATTGATAACTACTTTTAGGGCAGAGTTGTTATTATTATATTCTGAATTAATTGCTGCTTCCAAAGATTCTTCAAAGAAAACACATGTAAGCAGATTGTAATAATCCAGTTTAGAGGTAATTGAAGGATACATCAAAGCCTCTAATTGTTTTATCTAAAATAGACATTTGAAGCATCAGCTTAAGTTGGATAAAAGATCTCCAAATCACAACACCAGGTTTGTTTATTTCCTAATCAGAATCATATCTGTTTTATCAGGATGAACTTTCAGTTTATCGAACAGCTTGGGGAGGAAAGTAGAATTCTTGAATTACCATAACACTCTTAACAAATTGGACATATTAGAGGATATCTCTCGAGTCCAATCCCAACAGGTTATTCTGGATGATAGCCATGCTCAATGGTACTGCTGTAAGTTCCAGATGAACAAACAAGGATATACTCTCAACCTAACCAGCTCCAAACCAAGTCCTGTTCTTCATACCATCTCAATATAAAATTGTTGGATCGCTCAATGAATGTATAATGAATAGATAAATGTTTGTTACTATCAACGTCATATGGTATATAATAATATAGCCATAACCTGATAGCATACATTTAGTTTTCTTTCCCTATTAAAATGTTAGCCGTTTCATTGCCCTGAACTTCCCAGAAAATCAGATAACTTTCTTAACGAAACTAGAAGTGAAATATGGTCAGGAGCAAGTATGTCAACTGCAAGCTCATTTCCCTTTTTAGATTTAATTAATAATTATCCAGATGGAGTGGTAGGAATTTTTCCTAAGTCAGATAGGACACAATTTAGGTTTATTGATCAAATTTATATGGCCACCCATCTCACAAAAAGTGACTCTGGAAAACATACAACAATTGTCCAAAAAAAATAAACATATAAAAACAGCCATAATTAAAAATGCAAAAAAATTCCTTTGTAGGGAATGGAGAAAAGAGGGATTGTAAATACTGTATTTGCAAAGATATAGAGAAATAAAATGCTGAAGTTGAGTTCAGAAGCTGGAAAACTGAGTTGTGCTGATAAATTCTTCCAGGAAGGACTAAAACTGGTAAGGCAGCCAATGCTTCCCCAATTAAAAAGAACAGTTAATAAGCCTTTTATCAGTTATCTGCAAGAGATTAATCAATTATTCTTAATCTGGAAAGACAGGAAGAAAAAGTCTAGAATTTAAACACGGAGCTCAAACAAATCAACTGAAATATTGTAAGGTTTTATTTTTGCCAGCAATAAAAGTTCTAACCTAACCGAGTCACATAGGAGAATCTTCACCATATTGAGCCATGTGTTGAAAGTGGAGTTAAGTGTCAGGAGAGCTGATATTTACTGCCAAGCCCTGGTATGAAACTCTCCCATGAAATACAGCAACAGAGGTGCCAAAAACATTGTGATTTGAAAAAATATATAAAGGAGACAGCAAGATGCCTTGTCAAAACTGCCATTAGATGGAATTTTCATGGTGGACTAAATAAATTATTGTAATACCTCTGATTGTTTAATAACTATAGTCTTGATGAATAAACTGCTCTTTGCAGTTGTCAGTTAAGAGGAAAAAATGGAACTAAACATTAATATCATCCCCATCCCCCAACACACATCCTAATGTAAGCTAATGGAGCAGGATGCTCACTGCATCAGTTTATACTTCAAACAAGATCCAGTTTGGTCCTTGCTGGCTGCTAAAAATGAAAAATTCCAAGAGATTGTTTCCTGTATATCATTTAGTCCTCCTGCTCTATTTAGAATGCAGATTGTGTTTTTCTGGGACAATAAATGAAAGTTAAAAAGCAAACTAAATAGGTGTACCAAAAATCTACTTTTAAAACTTAAAATGATCCATTTGCCTATAACATAAAGCATATAAAAGAAAGTTGACTTTAAAATGTCTTTCATTGTTAGAGGAAAGCATCATTGGTTAATTAAAAATATTATTATCTAAGCTTAAAGTACTTAAGAAAGGTCTTAATCACAAAACTGTCATCATGCAGGAATATGCTCAGACAAAAACACTGCCTTAATTCATTACAAGTTGTACAAGATGTGTCATCAAAAAGCAGTGAGGAGAAGATATGCTAGATTGCTGAAATAGGACATAGATGATAATTCATAGAACAGAAATGTGGTGTGAAGACCACTGGATGGAGTCTTAATAGCAGAGCTAAGGTCATCCACCGAAAATCAGAATTTGCCCTTGGGTTAGGAAGACGTTGCTCCAAAATTATTTGTAGTTGATAACAGACTTAATTGGTGGTCTATATTTATTTATTTCACTCATTCTTTCCCACTCCAGTATAAAGGAGCATATTATATTTCAAGGTCCAAAGCTAATAATACGGTATACATTATGTCAAATTCACAATTTCTGTCTAAAAAAGAATTAATAACTTGACCAAAATCCATTTGCAAAAACGTTTCAAAACAATAAAACTTTAGCAGGTTTTTTTGTGTGTGGTGGTTTTCTAGACCTTAGTACATTCACTAAGCTATGGGGTTTTGACAATTTTATAAAATAGTCTATATTGTCTACCCTGTTTCCCTGAAAACAGGACCTCCCTGGATAATAAGCCCAATTGGGCTTTTGAGCGCATATGCTAAAATAAGCCTTACATCCTCCCCGAAAATATTAAAACACATGTGCAGCCAGTCTCCGCCATTTCTTCGGGTTAGGGTTAGGAAACAGAGCTGGAAATCAGGTAAGATGGCAAGAGGAGTCCCGTCTTGCTCCATGCACCCCAAAATAATAAGACCTCCCTGAAAATAGGGCCAAGCACTTATTTCAGGGTTTAAAAAATAATAAGACAGAATCTTATTTTCAGGGAAACACGGTATAATATATGATGTGCAGTATAAGAGAAAGGGAACAGCATAGAAAGAAGAAAATAAATTCAGGTACGTACTCTTGTACAAACAGCTTTAAAGATCATTTCTTTTTCTGTTGAGGGAATTATTAGATCAGAAGCGTCTGATCTATTTTATTTTTTATATTATAATGGACATGTATTTTGTACTGTCTAAAGGCCTTGGGCAAATTGCAATGTTCATTTTAAAAGTGAGCAGAAAAGAAATTCACACATAAATGGCTGCTTTGATATGGCTTCTGCAGTTTAGTCTCTTATCTTTGAAACTCAATTCCCAATTTGAAATATGGGAAAATTGGTGATTTAGAGCTTCCCTGCATCACTTTGTGTATAAGAAATGCTCATTTCTTTCTCATTTGAGGTACAATATTCAAATAGTGTCCTAGGGAATAGTTCTTCATTTCCCTTAAATTCACATGCTTGATTTCATTTTCTGAATTTAATTTTTTGATATATGGAAACATTAATACACTAATCTTTTGTACATTTACTAGAGAGTTGAATTCAGTAATTGTTTGCTATAGGTGGACCCATATATAATTGCAATTAGCTTTTTTCCTTGCCCTTTTTTACCCTTCCTAGAGCAACTCTGCAAACTTTGCATTTTTATTCTGATTATTTAGAAATTGCCAGGTATTCTCTTCTTTTATTTTATTGTGGAAAGCTCAAAAATAGACAAGTGGTCTAATCTGGTTGTGTATGTAAAAAGGGCAGACATTTAAAAACCAGTAATTTGATAAGTCCAAAAATAGCTATTTTTCTTTTGCCTAGTAATAAGTTGTGGTACCAATGGTGGCAAACACAATTTTTGCATTTTTTTTCCTCATAGCAAGAATGCTACAAACCTTTTTGCAAAAATGGTTAAGAAAATTTGGGGAAGGGAATTTAGGAAAAGAATATCCAGGAGTTTGCTGTATACTAGTTAGCTTTTCCTTTTAAGAGAGAAAAACTATTAAATGCAGGAATGGACAGTATACTATCATCAGTAAAAGAGTCCTTTCAAACCTTTGTTATTAGATAAAATATTTACACAGAAGATTTTTGTGGGTGTATTTTCTTGGGTAGAGTGAGAAAAACTCTATCTGCAGAAATATGAAAGGTACTCTCTTGTCCATTGCTTCTAAGTCCTTGATTTAAAGTGGCTACAATGTGCTCGTACTGATATTAATATAGTAAAGATGAACAAAATAAATAACTGAAAAACACTTTGCTACTATTGAAATGTTTATAACACCTTAAGTATGCAGTCAAGATTCTGAAGCAACCAGCCAACTCAAGAAAAAGCCTGGAAATTTCCCCCCTCCCCCTTTTTTTATTCATATGTCTTTGTCAATAAGGTGTACTAGATTTAATAGTTCGGGAAATGAGATATGGTTACAGCTCAAACATACTAGAAATATAAAGCGTCTCTTTTGAGGGTCGGTTTGTTTTGTTGTTTGTTTTTGGTTTTTTGACCTCCCATGGAGGAAATAGGGTTGTGGGCTTTTAGTGGAACTTAGCAGGACCCTCTTCTACCCCCTTTCAGCTCACTCATGCTATTTCAATTAAGCACTGCAGAATTTAATCTCTTGCTCTTAATAAAGTTTATTGTTGTCTTGCCAACTCGCCTCCGGACACCAAAATGCTATTACTCCTAACGCAACGGGAAGGGCTATTTTACTGCTGCAAAGTTTCTAACTGAAGAGTCAGGGAAGAGAAACTCCCATCCCACAGCAGGCTGCAAGCCATTTGGATCCGGGGAAATTAAAGGCGAGGAAATGTGCAGGAGGCTGCAGGAGTGAGCCAGAGGGCAGAAGGATAGTGCAAAGGCTGACACATCCACATGCACGGATCATGATGCAAATACACAACCCGCGCATGGCCAATACACAAACATTTCCTTCGATAATCCCATTATGTCCCAATATGTAACTGCAGAAGTGAACGTGTTTAAATTCATCTGAATGAAAAGTGATGATACCCTTCTTTCTCCTCAAAGTGTTTCTGCTTTCGCTGACACTCCAGCATTTTCCGTTCTCCAGCATGACTCTTTTCCATACTGAGAGCGGCATATTTAATATTCATTTCTAAATGTATTTCAAAGCTGAAGGAATTGTATCTTCATTCCAAAGAGGATTTCTGTGGGACTCCATCACTGCAGTCTTTTCCTTTCTTGTGGGATAATATAATTTCTCCTCCCTGACTTAAGATGAAGAGTTCACCTCTTAAGGAATGCAGAGAAATCCTTTTTTTAATTCAGTGGTGATCCTTCATTTGAGGAAAATATTTCACAGCCCATATGCCAATATTGTAGAGCAAAGCTTTAGGAACCCCAGTATCTGTAGGGATAGGAAAGCCCCAGAAAACAGCAAGGCTGCTTTAAGAAGTGAAGTAAGTCTTCAATAACAACAACAACAACAACAATACAGACTCTATTTATCAAGGAACATAGGTGGACACCCCTTCATGGATTACTGCCTTGTCGTGGTGAAGGAGCTTGCATAGCTCAATGAAACTATGAGCTATGCCATTCAGGGTCACCGAAGATGGACAGGTCATAGCAGAGAGCTCTGACAAAACATGATCCCCTGGAGAAGGAAATAGCAACCCACTCCAGTATCTTTGCCATGAAAACCCCATGGACAGTATAAAAAATGCAGTGGCTGGACTGAGTCACTGAAGCAGTAGGCGTGAGCTTAAATAGACTCCAGAGGATGGTAGAGGACAGGAAGGCCTGGAGGAACATTGTCCATGGGGTCGCAATTGGTCAGACATGACTTCACAACTAAAAACAACAACATAGCTGGGCATGAAATGTTGCAAATATACCAGACAGTTGAAGGACATTGGAAGAATATTTGAAGGATACTGAAGCTAGCACACCATGAAGGCTTACTGAATACTGGAGAAACAAAACGGGCCTACAAAAAAGATCAAATGAAGAATAAAAAAGAGCAATGTCAAGGCAAAGTATTACATAGCTAGTACATACACAAATTAGCAGGCAAAGCAGATAACAAAACCTGGAAATGGCTTAGAGCAAGAAAGTTGAATAAAGAGACAGAGGGGCTAATTCCGGATGTATAAGACCAAGCCTTACGAATATATGCATGCAAAAAGTCATAATTGAGATGATAGCAACAGACATCAAAAGCTGCCTCTGCAAAGAAGCTGAAGAAACAGTGGAACACTTAATTAGCTACTGCAAAAAGTTCGTATAGACAGACTATAAAGCAACAGCATGACAAAGTAGCAACAATGATGTACTGGAATATCTGCACTATTTGTCTACAAGCGAGAATTGGTGAGATTACAAAATAGGCAAAGTAATAAAAAGAGAAGAAGCTTCAGTGCATGATCACCATCAGTCAATTGCAAAAGGTAACTTCACTTGAAACAGCTTACATCCTGCAATGGTACTTTTAACATCATCAAACATCAACATCTGCCTACCTCAGGTCCTTGGGAAGGACTCAATATGTGCACAAAAATGCCAAATTCAGTCAAACATCTGGCTGACTGTGCCACCAACCATAATAATAAATTACCATATAATTATTCTAGTTGCCCTACAATCTGATATTTCCCCATAGAATAAAGATGTATTCTCTTGGTCATTTTCTTACTACACTTTGTTGTGTTTTTCTAGCCAAGTAACAAGCATATCCTTACAAAGCTGCAAAGTTATATACAACGAGTTAGGCTATGCTCCCACAAATAAAGCAAAGGGGGAAAAAGCTAATAGCCAACATTGTCATCTGCTCACAATTTATACCTATCCTTCTATTTGTCTGCCTGCTTGCCTGCTTGTGATCTCTCTCTCTCTCTCTCTCTCTCTCTCTCTCTCTCTCTC
>JANHFT010001886.1:279952-290182 GCA_032467955.1 Pseudoxenodon macrops | reverse complement strand
CCTCCCTGGCTGCACCATAATGGAAGTGGATATGGAGCCCGTCTGTGAGAAATGGTCAGAGCCCAGTCAGGGGTAATTGCTCCCTGTGGGGGTGCAATATGTCAGTGGCTCCTCTACCACCTCACACTTGCAGTCTTTAACTCTAGAAACTCTTCCTTCTCTTGATTGTTGTTTCTCATTTACACCTTAAGCGCAGCATGGTAATTTTCTTCAGAATGCTGTGGTTGGAAGGAGAGGCTGTGAGACATTATATTAACCACGGCAACTAGTAACCATCATCCTTCTGAGAAGCAAAACACCTTCAAAGAAAAAACAAGAAAGCACTTTTGGGACACCTATTTACTGCAGTTTTTCACCACTTATATATATCTTGCGATTGTTCACTCCATTTTCCCTGTTACATGTAACTGTGTATGATAGATTAAAATTTAAATCTAAACTCTTAATGCATCACGCAATATAATATTTGCTGAAGATCGTTTGAATTACAATCTATATAGACAAATACATGCACATTCATATCCCTGATCAGCACATTTCTAAATGTTACAGAGTACTGAATAACAGAGTTGGAAGGGACCTTGGAGGTCTTCTAGTCCAACCCCTGCTCAAGAAGGGAACATTATACCATTTCAGACACATGATTGTCCAATCTCTTCTTAAAAGCCTCCAGCGATGGGACTTCTGGAGGCAAGCCATTCCACTAGTTAATTGTCATGAAATTTATCTTTAGTTCTAAGTAGGATCTCTTCTTGATATGTTTCTATCCATTACTTCTTGTCATATCCGCAGGTGCTTTGGAGAATAGGTTGAACCCCTACTCTTCTCTGTGACAGCTCCTCATATATTGGAAGACTGCTATCATGTCACTCCTAGCCTGTCTCTTCATTAGACTAAACATACTCAGTTCCTGCAACTGTTCCTTGTACACTTTAGAATCCATTCCCCTAATTATTGTTGTTGCTCTTTTCTGCACTCTTTCTAGAGTCTCAGCATCTTTCTTGTATCAGGGTGTCTAAAACTGGACACAGTATTCCAGGTATGGTCTTACCAGTGCAGTATAAAGTGGTACTAATATTTCACATGACCTTGATACTATCGCTGTGTTAATGCAGTTTAGGATTACATTGCCTGTTTGGTAGTTGCAGCACACTGCTGGCTCATATTTAAGTACCTTTTTTTTCAGAGTATAAGACGCACCTTAGTTTTTGGGGAAGAAAATAGGAAAAAATTCTGCCTACCAGGTATTCATCTGACTATCGTGATTAGTCTGGTCAGCTTCAGCACATTATTTTATCCCCTGGTTAAGGCTGAAAAAAAGTTTCTAAAGCACAGCTGATAGAGAGAAGCAATGAAAAAAGCCTACAAAGCTGGGAAGATCATTAGCACTTCATTAGGACTGGAAAAAAAGCTTCCAAAAAGTTATATTCGGAGTATAAGACACACCCAAATTTTCAGCCTCTTTTAGAGGGGGAAACATGTCTTATACTCCGAAAAATATGGTAGTTGTCCACTAGGACTGTTAGATCCCTCTCACTGTTACTGCCATTGAGCTATGTATCACATATTCTATACCTGTGCATTTGTTTTTCTTGCCCAAGTATAAAATGTTACTTTTCTTACCACTGAATAGCATTTTGTTAGATAGGACCGAATGTTCAAGTCTGTCAAGACTATCTTCTAAATTGTTGGCTATTTCACCAAGCTTGATATCATCTGCAAATTTGATAAGTTCCTCTTCTATCCCTTATTTAAATTGTTTATGAAGATGTTGAAGAGTACTGGGCCTAAGTCAGAACCTTGGGATAACCCACTGGATACTTCCCTCCATATAGATATAGTTCTTTTGAGGACTACACATTGAGTGTGGTTTGTTAGTCAGTTACAAATACATCTGGTGATGATGCAGTCTATTCCATATTGTTCTATCTTACTAAGAACTAGATTGTGGTCTACTTTGTCAAATGCCTTACTGGACCACTAATTTAAACATTTTGTTGAAGACTTCAATAAGGTTTGCATTCAGCATGGTGGAGCATTCTGACATACCATTTATAACATGTTTTCACGTTCACTTTTTGACATATCACTGTCTCTAAAATATTGATAACTTGTCTTTGTCTTCCTCTATCTTAGCAATTTTTTCAATTAGTCATATATTACCTTGGAGTAAGTGTATTTACAAAATACATATCCCACATTTTCATATTTTTAAACCAATGCCATTAAAAACTGGGAAGCACTTATGAATTTTCAGAGAACACCACTAGAATTTTAGCAGAGAAGGAGATGGGAGACAGAAAAGAGTAAGGGTGAGTACAATGGTGAAATCCAATTTTTTTTTACTACTAGTTCTGTGGGCATGGCTTGATGGACGTAGTGTGGTTGGTAGACGTGGCAGGGGATATTGCAGGGGAAGGATATTGCAAAATCTCCATTCCCATCCCAATCTGGGGCCAGCCGGAGGTAATATTTGCTGGTTCTCCAAACTACTCAAAATTTCCGCTACTGATTCTCCAGAACCTGTCAGAACCTGCTGGATTTCACCCCTGGGTGGGTAGAATATTAGGATTCAGATGAAATGAAATATAATTGTAATTGGTTCATCTTGTCACCCAAGCAGCTTCACTGAGGGGATGGAAAGGAAGTCAATCTAACTGAAGCAATGTGATGATTATTAAACAACCCTCACCCTTTTTCTGTACTTCGTTGTGTCACCCAAACAAAGTGGAGCTTGCAACATTGCAAAATTGACAAAAACAACATTCTGTGGCTGTGGCTGTATTGAAGTAAAGGTTGCAATATTTGATCATTAAGGTCTTAGCCAAATAAACAAATTATATTATAAAACTCTGGTAAAAAATCCAGTCTAAAAATATTTATATTAAATGTTGCTATTTTGTGTTCCTTTTCCCACTAAAATATGTTATTCACAGTTCCTTCTTTACAATGGAAATAACTAATTGACAGATGGAAGCTGCAGGTAGCACCCAAAGCAATGTTTCTGCTGATCATATAAAAATGCTTTTAAATTGTTAACAGAAAAAAAAGTGTGATCTTAGTTCTTATTTCTCTATTTGAAAATTGATGTACAATATGTAATTGAATATATTTTGTATTAAGCTGATATCTATGGAGCGTGATCTACACTGCTAAGCCTTCCTCCTTCACTAGCTTTATTATGCAGCTGATTGTTCACAGCTTCCAAAACTACTTCCTGGAAAATACTGAAGAGCAGTAATTGGAGGTGGCAGAAATTGTCACTCTCTAATTTAGATTACCTTGCCTCTTTTTCTTAAAAGAGATAATTGCTTTTTCTATTTAGCTATTTCATCAAATATCAATTAGACTTTTGCGAGCAACCCTTTAATATGACAATAATCTGAGTTTATGCTCTAATCACTGATGCAGAAGAAGAGGAGATTGATGAGTTTCTATGATCAAGTTTGAAATCAGCAGAACATGCAAAAAAGATATGCTGCTTGAGCCTGGAGATCAGAATACCAACATTAGAAATATCAAGGAGTAAAATGAAGTTAGACTGCATAACTTCAGAAACCAAAATGAAGCAGGAGAATGACTTATCCATTTCTGTCACTCCAATAACTTCTTCATGGTTGTTTTCAAACATCCAAAACAATGACTGTATACATGGATAGCACCAGATGGAGTACATAACAGTTAAATCAATTAAAGTATTGCTAAAAGAAGGTGGAATTTATAGTATCAAAGATACAGCCAGACTGGTTTCCATAATATGGTGTTAATTTTCAAGGACAACATCAGAACTTGCTTTGAAGTGCCAAGCCTCATTGATAGAGAAACAGAGGAACTGGGTAATGAATATGAAGATATTGTTAAAGATGAATGTGATGATGATGCAGAAGAAAACAAACTGGAAGTCAGAACAAACCATGGAAATTGTCAAGAAGAAAAGAGAAGCCAAAGCTAAGAAAGATACAAATCTCAAGAAGGAAATTAATAAATGGAAGTATATTGAAATACTATACACTAGAGGCCAACATCTAAGACACTTTAGGAAATATTCCCAAATTATAAGAATCTCTAGTATTAAAAGATGAGGTTAAATCAATAATTCAGTTCTTACCAAGTGCATTCAAATACTGCACATCATTGAACAGAAGTGATGTGATTTGAATTCTTTCTGTATCAGCTCTAATCTTTGGTATCTACATTTAAAAGGAAAACAAATGTGGAATTAGTATAAAACTTTTTTGCCCAAGATTTTGAAGAACTATTGCTGCTGCCAGTAAAAATAGTGAGGAGTGGTTTAGATTAACAAATATTTTGAAGTGGGATACAACAAGACAACTGTCTTTAAAAGTACGTTACAATAAGACATACTGAAAGTAACACAATCATATTACATAGCTTGACTTCGCAAAATTGGTAAACTTTACATTTCCTTATGTTTATACTACTTTTGTGGGTTACTAAACTACTTACATCTACAGTAGCAAACAGTACCTATAAAATCTAGACACCAGAGAAAAGGTGGTTGATTCCTTGTCCTCCTTTTCATATTAAGTATACTTAATTATTTAATTTTAATTCAATTTCCATTTTATTTGTATAATCCAGTCCTGGGGGGAAAACAAACATTGTAAGAAATTTAGGAATATAATAGCTGATCAGATCCAGATAGTCTTGGATAAAACAATTTCCCAATTAACCAGCTACCATGGTTTATTGTAGAGAGAAATGAGAGGAGAGCAGCCTACCTGATTCTTTTGTAGTCTTAGTGATATATGATTCCACTGACTACTGATTCTTCTAGACGGGTTGCCCAAGTTAGTATGGATTAAAAAGCTTTAAAGTGCATACTTGGATATGATGAAATGAGTCCACAAAGGGGGAAGTGATGTGATGCACTACAGTAACACAGCAGGTGCTCAGGAAAAAGAGCACATTCCAAGAAGTGGGGCAAGACAACAGGGCCCAGTTCTGAGTTGGATCATGGGAAGAGGAAGAGATTTAGGATAGCCAGTCCCTAGAATCTCCCAGGGTATATGTGTTAGTTTGGGGTAGCATAGATTTAGCCTGGCAAGATTCTGTCCATACAGTGTAAGCAAATAAAAAACTGAACTTTGGTGGAATTGATTTGCATAGTTCTTGGGTTAGGGCTGACATTGGATGACCATCACTAAAGGGCCATACTTGGAGACTTCTGCTTCACTTCATGGCTGTGAGATTCCACAAAATTGTATTTCATTCCTCATGCTGCTTAATATTTACATGGATGAGATCGTTCATGTCTAGTTTATACTCAGGCTCAGCAGTAAATCACAGGTCTGCAGAAATTTACCCCTTAATTTACCGTAGTTCTTTTATAAACATTTGCAGACATAAGTCAGTAAGATTACAAATTGATTGCAGAGATGAATCTAGCCTCTAATTCAACAGTAGATTATCTTCTGCAGAGCAAATATTTCACACACATGCATACAAATCTGAGTGAAAGCCAGTTAACGTGCTGGTATAGGAATGGGGACAAGTAGCTTTTATCCCCCTAGACATGGAAGGAGCCTAGGTGACTTTGGGACATTCATTTTCTCTCAGCCCTAGACTGGAAAGTTCAAAAAACGCTATTGTTTCTACCAGCCCGTGTTATAAATTATGCTTCAATGAAGAGGTCTTATTCCTGCAGTGGATTGAATTGGCATAACAATAAGAGACTATCTGAAATAGAATCACTGCTCAACACTATCTGAATATGCAGCCAAAATATTGCAGTGATATTTGGACTGGACAAAGGTGCCAACCTTACCACAAACAAGAGAAAAATATATAAAACTAAAGGAATCAAGATGTCCTATGGAAGTAACATCAAGAATACAAAAAACAAACTAACTAACTAAAAACCACCCTCTAACAGACAAAGTAGATGAAGCACCTTTTACCAACTGAGGCAGATGCACTTAGCTTTAGCTACAGCCTCACTTGGATAAAAATAGGCCTGCAAAAAATATCTACATCCTGGTCATTTCATATTTAGTTTACTCTAATGCATTAGTTGCACAGCTGATGTTGAAGGGAGTTTGAAAATTACAGTTATCAGCAGAATGCTCAGCAAGAGTACTGATTGGAATTGAACAATATAACATACCAGGGGTTGTTTTATGACCTTCCATAATTCCCTATTTCAAATTCCAAATCAAGATGTGTTTTATAGGTTAGCATCACAATATCTGAAAGGACACCTCTTCGCTTACCTTTCCACCTACACCCAAAATCACCTTTAAGTGGGCAGATTTTTTGTATGTGTGTGCCCGACCAATATATTTGTATTCTTCTAACCTTTTAGTAATAAATCTGCTGTGCTTTCTAACATCCTTTTTCATTGTTAGTGCATTGATATTTTATTTCTTATTTTATTCTTATATAGTGTTGTGATGAAAATTTGCTTCTTGTATATTATTATTATTATTAAAATTCTTGAGTCTGATTCTTAATGACTTTGTTTTTTAAATAAAAGGTGGTATATGAATAGTTTAAATAACTGAGTTTTGTTGTTTACAGTTATGACCCTGCAATTGTTGCTATTTAAACAGTCCCCCAAGTTACACTCCTTGAGGTGGACTGCTTCACTTGTCTACCAGTAGGGACATCATGGACAACACTTTCCTCTAAACTATTTCACAGGAAAGGGATGAGCTATCCTTTATGCCAGTGCAAAGTGAGTCAGCTTTACTCAGTCAGATGCTTCACAAACCTGAAAGTGACACAGTTCTCCTTAATGAAACATTTCAACGTCACTTGGAAGCCTCCTACAGCTGTTCCGGCAGGGTTCTCTGTGTATGTGGAGAAAAGTTTTGTTGCTATTGTAATTGTCAGTGCTGCAGAGTAAAATAACAGGGCCACTTTGTTGTTTGAAATGGGAGACTGAATGCCGATTTGAAGGTGTGCTTTCTCCTGAGCACTGCCTAATGCTGTTCATCTAAGTGGAAGGTTTTACCAGAGAGTGAGTGGGGAAAAAGAATATACCGAAGCCAGCCACCCCTTCTAAAAAAAAAAGAAAAGAAAAAAGCATTGAACAATCACTTAAGAATTAGAAGAGGAAGAAAAACTTCACAGTTGGGTTTCTCTATTTTGTCTTGCTAGTCTTCCGTCATCTCTAAACTGGCTCCAGGTGAGCTGTGCAGGGCTGACAGATGACACCCCTCTCTTCATCTGGGGCAGATAATGCCAGAAGAACTGTTAAGTTGCTATTAGCATGCAAATAATGTGAAAAACAGAGAAAGTGAAAGAGAGAATGTGTGTGTGTGGGAGAGAGAAAGAGAGAGAGAAAGAGATGGAAGGAGGTAGTTGTTTTATTCATGGCTGGTGATATTACAGACTGAGTGAAAATCACATTATCGTAATGGGAAAGTTAGAGTTGCTGAGACGATGCCCTGAAGCCTGCACACTGATTGGGGTGTGATTGCTATCTGTATTTATATGTAGAAAGCAAAGTTCACTCTCAGTTCAAGATGGTGGTGTCTGTTTCTTTCATCCCATGTTATTCTTCAACAGAAAAAGGTGGAAGAGAGAGGAAGCAAATGTGAACCTAATCAGATGCGAAGGGGGATTTCCAAACTGCACAGGCAATCTGACCCTCTATACTTTCCACATTGCCCTGGTTCATACCTAGGTAAATCTTTAAAAAAAAAACAGCTGCCAAAAAGCTGCAAGAGAATGGCAGTACAGCTTAATTGTAAAGAACCTAAGAGAAAATACACATTGGAGGAGAAAATAGCAAGACTGAATGGTGCAGAAAACCTTGTGAAGTATTTGCAACAAATCTGCAGCAAATGCAACTCAGAAGGATCACAATCTAAGTTGGCCACCCTTGACTTAGTCTCTATTAGCAAGGCCATTACTAACTTTTCCTGAGGGGTAGTATTAGAAATGAATATACACTAGAGATTTTAAAGATTTTTTTCTTTGCTCTCCTCTAAAGATCATCAATTGATCTAAAACTGGGGGAGCACAAGCAACAAGAGACACAATATATTCCACCTTCCAAGAAGAATATCATAGCAAAAGAAGGACCTCTACGCCCATCCTTAGACCAGAGCTGTGCAAAGCTGCATTTCCTTCATCTCTCTCTGCCTGCTGTGGCCCGGCAGCGGAGCTGGTGGCAGACTCAGACAGTGAGGAGGTTGGGGAGGAACGTGGGCCAGTCCTGGAGTCCGGGCAAGGCTGTGATGAGTGCTCTGCATCAGAGGCAGAGATGGGGCCAGGGCCATCTGACAGTTATCAGCTGCCTTCAGAGTCAGATATCAGTGGGGCAGAAGAACAGCTGGAGCCTGTTCCCGATGTGCACATGTACAGAGCTGCCAGGAGAAGGGAACATCTAAAGAACAAGGGCTGACTTGGGAGTAAAGGCACAGGTGGATGGTGAATGGCCCCTCCCATAGGGAATAAAGAGGAGCGAAGGGGAGGGGAGTTTGCAGGAGTCCATTAGTTCAATTCATTAGGGTAAAGATCTGTTCCTGACTTTTTGCCAAGTGATTACTGCTACACCTTGGCATTTGGAACATATTGGCCTGGCAACTCTCCAAGCCGGTAGTTGTGAAATCTCATGAAAGACTGTTTGCCAGGACTTTGCTGGAGTTAATTCCCTTTATCCTAAATAAAACAGGTTTTATTGGGACGAGGAATCTGGTTCATGA
Organism: Pseudoxenodon macrops; assembly: GCA_032467955.1. Taxonomy (NCBI): domain Eukaryota; kingdom Metazoa; phylum Chordata; class Lepidosauria; order Squamata; family Pseudoxenodontidae; genus Pseudoxenodon; species Pseudoxenodon macrops. The sequence continues at coordinate 281,507 of JANHFT010001886.1, read as the reverse complement.
TCTTGGGAGGCCTAGGTCAGAACACTGCCAGAAATGGCTAGCTTATCACAGACTAAAGACCTAAAGTGATGCAGATAATGACTTGTATCATAGTTCTATGAGGCTAAAGTCATTGGGTACATGGATGCATGGAGAACATCAGCCTGATCCATAAATACATTATAGACAAGGAAACTATAAGAGGAGATTCTCTTTCTGTCTAGAAGAACATAATACTCAAGTGGCTTAACATTCTCAAGCTACTGAACTGGGGAAAAAGTTATCGACTTCATCCATGGGTCAAGAGGATCAGAGAGTGTTTGAATGAACTCCAAGCCTTTTCTATTGGTTTCATAGGTTTAGAGCATGCTCTGGATCCCATTAACACAAGAGTATTGTTTTGTGGCTGACTGGAATAATCTCTGCTGCTGTCCACCAAAGCCACCATTTGGCTTCAGCCATGCTATTCTACAGTAAAGTTTTTTTAATGACTTTTCAACAGGCAAAGGCCAGGACAATTTGGGATTCTGGCTACAATATGAAGAATGGTTTGAATTTACCTGTATGCCTCTTTACCTCACCCTTGACTAACACTGCAAAGGAATGCAAGTGCTGGTTGTGAATGACCAAGGAATCCAGTTTAAACTTTATAAATCTAAATGTAGATATCCAGAACTAGAATAGAACAGGATGAGGCTACTCCACTAAGTAATAAAAACAGTAAAAGTATAGCTAGACTAAATGGCTATAAGATGTTCACTGTCTAACCTAGATGAATTAAAATTACCAGGACTGGATGGACTACACCCCAAAGTTCTGAAAACTGGCAGATGAGATTTCAGAACCACTGAACTATATATTTCAAAGATCCTGGAGCACTGGGGAACTGTCAGAGGACTGGAAAAGAGCTGATGTAATTCCCATCTTCAAAAAAGGAAAAAAATAGATCCAGGAAACTACAGACCTATTAGCCTGACCTCAATACCAGGGAAAATTCTGGAAAAGATTATTAAGCAACAAATCAGCGAACCTAGAAGCAAACAAAGTAATAACCAAAAGCCAACATGAGTTTGTCAAAAACAGATAATGCCAGACTAATCTTATTGCATTCTTTGACAAAGTGATAAAATTAGTGGACCAGAGGAATGCTGCTGATATAATTTACTTGAACCTCAGTAAGGCATTTGATAAAGTAGATTATAACCTACTACAAGATAAAGTAGAAAAATGTGTGTTAGACAGCATCACCACCAGATGAATTTGTAACTGGCTGACCAACCTCACTCAACGTGTAGTCTCAATGGAACTGCATCTACATGAAGGGAAGTATGCAGTAGAGTACCCCAAGGCTCTGTTTTAGGCCCAGTACTCTTCAATATCTTCATCAATGTCTTGGATGAGGGGATAGATGGGGAACTCATGAAATTTGCAGATGACATCAAACTGGCAGGAATAGCCAAAACTCTAGGAGATAGGCTCAAGATACAGAAGGATCTTGACAGACTTGAACATTGGGCGCTATCTAACAAAATGAAATTCAGTGGTGAAAAAAGTAAGGTTCTACATTTAGGCAAGA
>JANHFT010001886.1:250041-267639 GCA_032467955.1 Pseudoxenodon macrops | reverse complement strand
AGGGAAGGGAAGGGAAGGGAAGGGAAGGGAAGGGAAGGGAAGGGAAGGGAAGGGAAGGGAAGGAAGGAAGGAAGGAAGGAAAACTTTTCTTTAAAAATAAATCCCTGTCCATGCCATGAAACCTGCTTCTGTATATAAATCTTTAGGACCGTGGTGCAAAATTTTTGTTGGTAGATCTGGCTATAATATTGGAATTGTTGGTCAACAGAAATTTTAAAAAAAGTTTAGGATTTCTTTAAAAAGGACTTTTGTAATCTAATAATTGTATTTGGTATTTATATGATGCTTGAAAGTACTCAAACAAACATTTCTTCTTTTCTTTCTGTGGTCATTACCACAGCTCTTTATCATTTCTTGTTATAAATCATAAATCAGCCAATGCTGGTCAACTCAATGTCATTATAGTCTTGTTCCTTGAACGAATTTGTCAGCAGTGTCAGGTTTCACCTAATATTCAGGGACTAAGTAATTTGAGATCTATAATTCCCCATCTTGAAACAGACTAACTGATTGACTTTCATTATTATAATATCTGGCCTAACTTGGGGTCTTCATTCTTCCTCATCACCTGCTTTTTCTGGAAACCTGGAAAGCTTGCACAAAGCTTTTACGTCTTGCTTAAGACCAACAAGCAACTACGTGGCAGAGACAAAATTCAAGCTGGAGATTTCCAATCACTGCACATTATGCCAGTGACTGGCTGATGCCCCTGAGCTTGAAATGTCTTATTATTCTCTGTGACAGATCCAATGATTGTTAAACATAAAGTAAATTATTAATCATATTCTTTACTAGGGAAAAAAACATACAGATAGCAAGTTACAAATAACATATGGAAGAAAGAGACAATGATATGAAAACAAAAGAGGCAAGGCACCAGCCAAGAAGATAACTGTCATATGTTAAAAGACTGATGACTGGTGTCATCATCATCAGCTGTAACAGAGGATCAATAAATAACAGAAATATGCATATTGATTAGAATTTCTGCTACTCGAGATAATAATGCCTGTTAGTATCTGGGTTTAAAATGTCCAAATTCAAATAATGCTCCTCTTTTCATTTCCTTAACTCATAAGCAAAGATCATGTTGAATATCGTATCAGTCATATATATTTTGCTAGTTGAGATTTATTTTGAGTTCTTTTTCCAGTATTCTATGTCAGCACCACTATTATCTTCCTAAGGTGCTGGGGGCTATAACCCAAGGCCAAGACAATATTATTGGGGGGGGGGTGTTGTTATTTAATTTTTAAAATCTATGATCAGCAGGTGGATGGACTTAGCTATAGGGTCACACAGGTGCAATGTTGAAAGACCTGAGAGACAAGGTAAGGGACAGATCATCATGGAGAAAATCTAATTATGTCAGGGGTCAAAAATGACTTGATGGCTCATAATCAATCAATCAAATCATTCAATCAATTAATCTCTCTGTTGCCCGAGGACATGGTCTTGGCTAATCTTTAAGAAGCAAAGCATTGTCAAAACAAGAAAATTAATATGAAAGTGTATTACCATTGCTTTTTCCCTTGTTCTGAATTCTAAGTCAAGGCCTTCAGCCTTGTGATTTTCTCAGTCCATGTACTAACCTGGTCTGGCCTTGCCTATTCACCAGAGCTTGACTTAAACAAGTTTACCTTTAATCTTTCCCTCATCATAATAGAATGCATGCTTCAAACTTAGATCTTATAACAATCTCTGAGTATTTATCTCTGGCTGAACTCTAAGATTTACATAGAAAGTAAGTTAGGCTTTCAGTAAATAGCTATCTATCTATCATCTAACCATTAAGAACTATAGTAAGACATATGGTTCTTTTTCTCTGCATAATCTTTATAATCTCTTATGCAAGTCCTTCATTTCCTCTAGCTTCAGGTGCCCTCTTGCATACACCTTTTAGTATGAAAAGTTATCTGCCTCCTCCCTTCTTCTGGGTCCTGCATCTTCCCACATATCATAAATCTTAATTGCATCTGTGATTTTTCCCCCTGCAGCATTAATTAATCATATTTAGGCCTCTTACCAGCTGTTGCTGCAAACTAGCCTCCTCCCAGCCCAAGGCAGGTGCCTATTACTGTGCAGAAGCTCAATCAGTATGAGGAGGGGTTCTTCTCCCCCTTCCCCTGCCATACAGAGATACTAATTCATCTGCCTTGCTTGTCAAGACCCTGCCTTCTCTGTCTTCAGATATCTTCCACTGTTACTCTCCTCCACTTGCTCAGAATTTCAGCTCACGTGATCTAGCAGAAGAATCAGCCATTCAAACAATACATTACGACAAGAATGAATGTTTAGAGCAATAACAGCAGTGTTAAACATTGCACAGAACTCTTCTTCAAATGAGCACAGTAATGACAAATAGAAAGTTTTCACATATCGAGAGAGGCTAATTTAACACAGGATAATTCTGGAAGGAAAGATCCTAGTGCTATTGGGCAAAAAGCATTGTGCAGCTCTTCTCTCTGTTCCTCTTCAGTGATTTTTCCTTCGGAAAGGAATAATATAAAAGAAGCCATGAGAGAAAACAAGAAAGGTCCAAATAAACGATGCCACCCACTCCCCTTGGGAAAAAAAAGTGAATAATAAAGTCCAGCAATTACACAACAAATTTTCCATCTGGGAATTTGGTTGATAAAACAAAACATTTTAAAATCAGAACATTGGAAATGTTTATGCTCAATAGATTAGCCAATAAAGAGTAATATAGTACCTTACTCATGTGGTAATAAACATACTTAGTCTTTAAGTTACCACACAAGCCAGGAGATACGGGGAAAATATTGAAGTACATTAACTCCGTTATCCCCCTGGCACAAGGCATTTACATATCTTCTTCATAAAGCAAGAAAACAAATACCGTAATTTCAATGAGATATAGGAAACATACTACAGACATAACTATTTAAAACAACCAGATTAATCTATTCAGTCAGGAAAATATTCAGTGTTCTATCATTTTTTTTCTCTTGTCATACATGTAACTGAAATGCTAGTACACTTAAAATAAGTTTTGAATGTAATTAGCTAAGGCCAGATTGCAAAATCTAAAGTCCAGATTCTTTTGTCCACTCTGTTTTTTTTTCTTTTTTCCTTCTCTTGCCTCTTCATCTCCCTCTCTTGTTTCCAGTTAGATAGCTAAAGAGTATCATATTTGTCCACAAACCATTAAAAAAAAAAGGCCACCTGAATGGTTTCTACTAAAAATGTCAGAATGAAAATAACTTTGTGTATACCAGTGGTTTAGGAATTGTTCCTGATAATAATCTGATGTCAGTCCTCTCCTCTCCCACTGAACATTTGGCAAATTTGTACCTACCTTCTCCTCTAATCCTCAAATGCTGTACGGGTGAAGGAAATCTAAAGCATTTGCTATATTAAAAGTATAATGAAGAAAGGTGGGGATTGTAACAAAGAGACAAAATCAGTCACATCCTGTCTTCCCTGACACAAGGCTCTGAAAAGAAAATCAATATTAGACAACTGGGACAAAGTATACAAATAAACATTTATTTAATCACAAAATATGTGTATTCTACTTGATAAATTTATAGGTGCTGTTAGATGTCTTCATGTATACATTTTAATCAAATGTCTATATCTAAGGATCCCTGGATTTGAAGTTTATCTAGCTAAGGGAGCTTTACTCAATTTACTCTTTCTTACTGAGGTTAAAGGAAACTACTATCAAAGAGCAAACCAAAATCCTAGATCTTTTTTAATGTTCAAGGTGAAGAGGATTAATTATTACAAATCGCATGTGGGGCTAGCATTGTCTACCAGTGACTGACCCTCTGTCCTCCTTTACGACAGGGAAGTGCACTTCTTTTTCTTGTCCAATATTAATACTTTAGCGTGACTGACATCCTCTTGGTCATCCAAGAAGCAGAGAATAGCTCAGATTTTACATGGCAAGCAATTACATTGCCAGGATAACAGAACATCAGCAAGTGGATTCCATGCACATTGAATTGGAATGCCATATATGCCTTCTATAGATCTGTTTCAGTCACCTGTATGTTCTGGGTAACTGCAATTCACTTGCTTGATATACTTAATTGTGTGCTCATCACTACAGATGGTCAACCTGATAAAAATGGCTAGTTAGAATGTAAGATGTGAATCATTACCATTGTTTGACAATTCCATATCTTTGCTACTTCATACAGTTCCATGGGAAAACCAGCATATTGGCAGTAGTATTTATACTATGCCTGAAAGCAGTAATGCCACCTGCTGTTCATGTTACTACTTTACTTAAACCTGCTGATTATGACCTAGGAATCTGTTCCAGTAGCGCTCTATCTCTCTTGTCTCTCCCTGCCTGTCTCTTTTTTGCTTTCATTGTTTTCACATTGTACCATATGTTCTCTTTCCCTCATAAATATTGTTCTATTGTTGTATCTATTCCGCTGAGTTACTGCCATGCGTCCTATTCTTGGGCTGGATTAACCGTTGAACTGAGGGGTTGGAATGAAGCTTTCTAAGCTATCCAACCCTTTGGCAGTTGATACAAATTCCTGGCACATATTATGTTACACTATTTCCATTTCCATTCTTAGGGAGTTTCATTCTGGAACAGGTATGATTTCCTGAAATCCATCCTATTCACACCCCCACAGAGCTTACAGCACATCCTTTCTATTTTTGACTCCTAACACATTAAAAGATGTTGGAAGCTTGTTGTCACATATTTCGCTGACTGACTGTACCCATAAACAGCATTTAAAAATCTGTATTAATAAATTCTCCTCTTCAGTGTTGCAGGCTGAAGTATCCTATGCCTAAGTATTCCTAAAATGGGAATCTGGCTTGAGCCACGATTAGTAAAGAAGATTTTTACCAATAACAGAAAGGAGATTTATCAGAGGAAATACATTATAGGTAGCCCTTGACTTACAGCCACAATTGAGCCTAACATTTCTGTTGTTGAGTGAAACAATTGTTAAGTGAGTTTTGTGACCTTTCTTGTTACATATGTTAAGTGAATTCCTGTTGTTAAGTCAGTAACATTGTTGTTAAGTGAATCTGACGTCCTCCTTGACTTTGCTTTTCAGAAGGTCACAAAAGGTGATCAGATAAAATGAAACTCAATCCTATATTCCAAATATGAAATAATTGCAGGCAACACTTTTCACACAGAGTTACCTTTGTTCTTTCATGAGATGTCTTTTTTGCAACTTCCCTGTGTTTTCCCTTTCTTTTCTTTTCTTTTCTTTTCTTTTCTTTTCTGAGAAAGTATTTTTTTTGGGGGGGGGAAGTAATCTCTTCACAAAGCATTTTGATTAGTAGCACTTGAAACCTGCCATCTGGACCCATTGTTTAAGATTGAAGGGTTTGGAAAAAGGTAAAATAGGCAGGCAATGTAGATCTGTGCTTTTTAAATATACTTCAACAACTTTCTTTTCAGAAATAGGGTTTTCTACATCAAAATGTAAGCTGTTTGATTCCTATGCATAAATCAGCTGGAAATAAAGTTGGCTTAAGAAATCCTTCAATGGCTTTTACATTCTTTACTTTAGTACAGGGATGTCTGATGTTGTGTCTTGAGTATGCTTATCAAAGTCCCTTGCTGATAGATACCTTGCTTCTTTACTCTCCCTTCTGGGTTGAGAAAGCAAGGATCCATCACTTTCTTTGCTATGGGGACATCTTTAACGACATGTCATTTGTACCGATGGACTTTTTGTATGAGACCCTCTGCAATGATACTTATACTTGACACCTTTCCCTTTGGTGCCTCCCTTGATGCAATGATAAAAAAGGAAATGGGGAGTCAAGGAGATACAGTTTTATCTGTCAGTTGGGCTAGTAGAGAAAGGAAGGAAGGACGAAAGAAAGAAAGAAAGAAAGAAAGAGAGAGAGAGGAAGGAAAGACTTTCATTTTATCAAGCAATTTTCAAAAACAAAATGAAAACAAAGCTCAGTCCTTCATTTTTTCCCCCACTACTGATCTTGTTAACCAAAAGGATTCAGTGGAGATTGGAGATTGTCCAGAGGAATAAAAACATCCTAGTAACCCGGAACAAAATGATCAGGAAAAACAGCAATTGGTGATAGGAAAAAGGGCACTTATGCCACAGAGCCCAGGAGCAATTAGAACAGAGTCTTTTGCCTACAATGAAAGGAAGTGCAGCAACCAGACAACAGCATCTGCGCCAGGAGAACTGGGAAAACATTACTTTTGACATGTAGTAGCAAAAGACAGATGAGAGTGATTTCGAGGTACACTGGGAGTGGATAGAGGACAAAGATATTTATTTATTTTCTTTTGTCAAGAATATATAAGATAACAGATAAAAGTATAAACATTATTTTGAATACATGAAAAGAATACGAATAAAAAGGGAGGTTAGGACAGGGGCGGTAGGCACGTTGGTGCACTTATGCACGCTTAAGGGATGGTTAGTGGCCCATAATCACACTGGAGTAAGCAGTTGCATAGATCAGACCATAGTAATCCTCCTTATGGATCATTTCAAATACTAAAAATTCATTATGTTTGTTATTGAAGAGCTTAAATTGACCAAGATGTTTGAAATATAACTAATATACTTTTGTTCTAGAACAACTTCCTTAATTTCCAGAATTCCCAGCCAGCATGGACATTGCTGAGAATTTTTAAATCCATTTACTCATTTGGAAATGCATCCCTGTATGGGTACATGGTTCTAAAGTTGTCATTCTGCTGGGACAGGGGAGGCAGATTAAGCAGTGGCTTACATTCAGTCAAGGCAAGAGTCTTTTCATGAACACTTGTTGACCTAATAACTGAATTCTTAAGAATAATGTTTTCTTGTATAAAAGGCACATCTTTGATACCTCTATGGCAATTCCTAATGGAGACACCTGGTAAGACGTCCTCTACCTCGTCCCTGTCTCCACAAAGCTCCTTTTGTTTTTTAAATCCACTCTTTACTGTCATGATCTTTTTCCTTAGAAAGGAAGACAAATTTCTTGAGGGATCAGAAGAAGATACTGTACATATTTACCTCAAGAGCTGCCAGAGCAACATTCTAAGAGGTGTTAATTAAAGACTGTGGGCTGGATCCAAACATAGACTATTTCCAAACTAATGATTTACAGCATCCTACAGTGTCACTCAGCACTGTTTTGACAATATAAACCTCTATCTTCTTTAGTGGTTTATCATATCAATGATGGCTGGATGGAGCTAAGATTGTATAAATTATTGGCATGGAAATGGCTGCAGTCATAGTTAGAAATCCCTTTGAAATCCCATGGATTTTTACACTATACCTCAGGGAGTCAAATGTAGATGTTTACAAAACCTGCAAATAGAAAAGAGCTGGTTTCCTCCCTCTTCTCTTATTACCCATGAACTCTAATTGGTAATAGAAAAACCTACAAGGACATTGTCAATATGTGCAAATATGGCAATTCATGTTTTTTTGGGATCCTTAACTGCACAGGATTTCCACTACCTGAGCCATTGAAACTGCATTCAAGTGAACTCAGTTGCAATTTGGCGGCTGAAAAAAAAAGTTTGAAATGGATTTTCAAAGCTCCTTCCTTACAGATTTGTAGAATACCTGCATCAGCCTAAATCTGAAACTGACACAATAATTTCTTTTTACTACATAAAACATATGTCCATTCAATGATAATCTTGAAACACATTATCTAAATCAAGATATAGACTCAGATTATTTATGTCAACAGTGAAATTCTTTGCAAAGGATCAGTCCAATTAAACTGGAGTAATTTAGTAAAATTAGTACTTGAAATTTGTAATTAGTATGTTAAATAATTACACTGATTTATAAATACTAGAAAGGTTGATTGATTTTTCCATCCTGACATAATACCACATAACAAATTATTATGTTTCATATTATGTACTAAAGGATATTTTATATGGATACCAATTATGTGCAAAATCAACAGCTCATGAAAATATTTCCTCAAAATAAGATCTAAATATGTTCAAGTGGTAAATCAGGATGTCAATATTAAAACAATTATCATTGTTGGATGAATAGAAGAACCTAATCAGAAGTGTTTTAAAAACCAGTTTTTACCTTATTGTTTTGTTGAAAATAATATATAGATATAGATATATGACCAGTTCCTTATATTCATCTAAAAATTATTTGAGAACATCCTATTGCTAAAAATTTAGCAAAATAATCTAACCTTTATTAGATGCATTCTAACACCCTCGGGAATGTTTTAATTCAAACTCCTGCACTGAGCAACCAATTAGATTTGATAGTCTAAAATGCCATTTTCAGCTGTATTTGGTCATCTTTGTGGGTGCTTCAGTCTAAAATTTAGTGCAATTTCTACACTAGTGTCCTATGCTGCTCCTACGCGTTTCCAAAACCAACTTCTGAAATTCCTATCTGGGTTACAGGGGATTAGTAACAGATTCAGTTTGGTACTCTGTCTAGACCACAACCACCAAAAGTCATTATTGGTCATTCCAGAGGTGGTTTTCAGCAGGTTTTGACCAGTTCTGGAGAACCGGTAGCGGAAAGTGTGAGTAATTCGGAGAACTGGTAAATACCACCTTCTAAGTGGCCCCACCCCCATCTATTCTCTGCCTCCCAAGTCCCAGCTGATTGGGAGGAATTGGGATTTTGCAGTAACCTTCCCCTGCAGTGGGGAGGGAATGGAAATTTTGCAGTATCCTTCCCCTGCCATGCCCAACAAGCCATGCCCAACAAGCCATGCCCAACAAACCACGCCCACAGAACCGGTAGTAAAAAAAATTGAATCCCACCACTGGGTCATTCCTTTGGTTTTGCTCTTCATCTCCATTCAGGAAAGACTTACTGAGTGATGCCTTGGTAGCAATGCACACCTTTTACTACTGCAATATACAAATTTAATAAATTACCCTTATTACAATATTCAAAACAATGGAGAAATGTCTTTTGTATGTCCACTGAAATTTTGTAGCAAGGAGGAATTATAAACTCGGCCTCATAAAAAACAAAGTAATGGTGAGGGGAAGGGAAGGGAAGGAGAAGGAAAGGGAAGAGAAGAGAAACGGGGCAGTACAGCAGGCAGAAGGTAGGAAAGCAAGAGGACTTTGCTTCATCCAGGCTGGACAGAAATAAAAACTGGGGATGAATGAAACATGAGCACCTAGGGTTACAGAAAAAGATTATTAGAGAGAGAGATTTTTTTTTTAAATCAGCAACTTCCAACCAATCAGCAGAGAAGCCCTGAAGTCCAGGATGATATGGCTGCCCACAGCAAAAACAGATTCTGGAAGAGAAAAGGTGTGCAGGCATTGCAGCCAGACAGAGCTGGGCCAGTACTAAAATGCAACAAAATGCTGGAGACCATCTGCTCTGAAGGGTTTAACATGGTTCAGGTCAGAAAACCTCAGTTTTGAATCCCTGCTGTAAAATACAAGGCTAGTGGGCTGAGAATTGTCGGAAGATGACAATCATCCATTCCCCCATAGAAAGCAGTGAGTGGCCCGTACTGCCATTGGCAAGCAAAAGGTGAGGATCTCTTCTTAATTTCCTAAAAAATATAAATCAGTATTTAATGTTGGTCCTCATTACTTTGTGATGGGGCAGATTCTCTCAGTAACTGAACTTTTTGGAAACGATGCTAGTCTTTGAAAAATTGAAGAGCTGTTTCAATGATAAAGGAAGCAAAAACAATGGAGCCATCAAATGCTTAGGACAATAAGTGCCTAAGGGGAAGAGACAACCTGCTTCTCTGAGGAAGAGATGGAATTTGGAAAAGTGAAGTAACCTTAAATATGGGACATAGGAAGCTAGAACCTCTCCAATTCTCTTTCCCTTCTCACTCCACATGCTTTAGACTTTAGTTCAATCTTCCCCTATAACCATGACTGCTGGCTGAGGTAAATGGAATTGTTGTTTAAAACATCTGGGCAGGATGGAGGGCACTGGTTTGGACAGGGTCTCCTTTATCACATTCTGCCTTCATATTTTTATGTTCTCCCCTGCATCAATAAGAACAAATATTTGCTTTTCAAAGAACGATATCAAAACGTTTTTGGGCCTCTATGGCACACATTGATGCTATGACGGACGATTTATTCCATGTTGCACAAACATCTATTTCCAAATGTCCCTGCCAATAGTATCTGAGGCCAGGAGATGTACAGGCAGACTGGCGGTGGAATGAATGATGACCTTCCATCTTTATACCACTGTGGGCAAAAACAACAGGTGATGATAGGCAGCTTCATGGGAAGAAGAGGAAGGTACTGCAAAGGGCAGGAGCATCCAAAAGGTAGAAGATGATAGACGCTGTGTCATCACAAACTTTTCCTCTTAGCCTCTTGCTGAACCCAATTACCTTAACTGAAAGGAATATGTTGTAGTATGACAAGAGTTTTCGTTTTGATTAAAGACCTCCAGCCTCTTTTGCAGGTGGCACATTTCATAATTCACTCCTGGAGATGGCTGGGTTTTATAACCAATGAATGGCTAAGCTCTTTCTCCTCTCATTCCCTGCCTCATGCTCTTTCTCTCTCCTTCTCTTTCCCCTCCTGCATGTACTTTCTAGTTGAGACCAAACTGGGTTTAACTAGGCCTGAATAATTTAAGAGAGTTATTATGCTCCTGTGTTTTTCCCTTACTGTCAACTGTAAAATCCATACAGTAGCTTCGGGAAATGGGGGTAATTTGAATTGATAATAGGAAGCACTGGAAAAAGTCATCTATTGCTGTGCAATGGTGGAGCAGATGCGTGCTAAATCTTGTATAATGAAAGAATATGCCGATGTCAATTATGTAAGAAAACGACTTTACAGTGGTTTGAGGCAATGGGTTAGCATTCTGCCTGATATTATCACATAAAGAAACACCCATCAAAAGCTCTCATAAATATGGAACGGCAAGTAAGATTACATTATAAATTTGAATGTTATGAATGTGTATGAGGAAGACAGATAGAGGCAGAAAAAGAAGTCTACTTCACCACTGAATAGTAAAGAAGGGCTGTATTTTAGAGTTTACATTAGAAGCGTTAGGAAGAGTGCAGTGAAGACAACAAAACCAGTCCTGTAATCTTGCAAGTGAACCAAAACAGAGCTCTTAAGAGCTGCTTTCTTCATATTACCCTAATAAGCAGTCAGCAGTTCTGCTTTGTGGTTCAGGGTCAAAGGGAGATGAAGGTTAAATTAAGGTGCAACCTGTCATTCTCTAGTCCCCTGCTCAGTTTTCTGAATCTAACTCTGCTGCTGTTTCCTTTCTCTCCTTTTAAAGGTCTCTAATGTCTTTATTCATCATATTTGCAAAGTTGCAATCATTGTTTCTTTGTGGAGAAGCGAAGAAGGCCAAGCATTTATTCAGTGGTCTGCAACTTTTTTTTTGACAGCGAGTTGCAACTGTCTATCAGTGTCATGACAGAGCTCGTATTTCAAAGATGGAAGACAAAGAAGTAGATGGGACCAAGATAGGAATAAACTTTGATTTACTATAATAGATATTTAAACATAATGTTAATTTTAACCGAATGCAATTAATATGTGTTTCACAATTTCCCCTAATTCCTGGTGTTAATCTTAAAACAGCTGTACTTATGGGCTTTTAGGAGTCTTACCAGCCGTGTGTCAACCAGACTCTATTCTCCTAACCCATATTAAAATGTAGAAGTGGAAGTCTGAGCAGGGAGTGAATGTGTATGGAATATTTAGAAACACTACAATGTTCATGGGATAAAGCTAATTTTAGATTTGTGACCCAGACTCTTTGAGGAAAGGGAATGTTAACACTTTGGAGATCTAAACTTCATACAGCCTCCTTATAAGCAGCTGGATTTGGAACATCTAAAAAGCAGTGGGATACAAAATCTGAGCCAAAAAAAAGGCTCACAGTCTGTTTTAGATATAATAAGAGACTTCATGATTGGTTTATATACAGGCAGTCCTAGACATACATCAGTTCATTTAGTGACCGTTCAAAGTTACAACGGCACTGAACCAAGAGACTTATGACCGTTTTTCACACTGACGACTGTTGCAGCATCCCCATGGTCACATGATCAAAATTCAGATGCTCGCCAACTGGTTCATATTTATGACAGCTGCATTGTCCTGGGGTCGTATGATCAGTTTTTGTGACCTTCTGACAAGCAAAATCATGGGGAAGCCAGATTCACTTAACAACCACATTATTAACTTAACAAATGCATTGATTCACTTAACGACCGTGGCAAGACGGGGCAAACTCACTTAAGAAATGTTTCATTTAGCAACATAAATTTTGGGCTCAATTGTGATCATAACTCAAGGACTACCCATATTAAAGTCAGTTCTCATCATTTCATCCCATTCTTTCCATAGCTTTATTTATTGTAATATTATTACAAAACAGAAATTACAAAATAATTTTATGGGTAAAATTGCAAATTTGGTTCTGAAATTGGATTTTATTTTTCTCCTGGGATTTTCCCAGTATATTTGCTTACTTTGGTCATTTAGTTTCCTCTCATCCTAATGGAGAAATGTTAGGCCAAGCACTTGTCTGAAACACTAGCATTGGGTTTGATTTGTAAATCTTTATAATGGATGGAGTCAACCTTTATTGAGATGGACGTAAAAGTATGGAATCTGTCTTACTATGAAGATTTTTAATTATAGAACTTCTTTGTAACATATACAATTAAATTCATTGTACCACTGGAATAGGAAACAATATTATTTCTGATTATCTTCCACATGTCTAGAATTAACCAAGTTAACCATGATTTTCAAATTTTCAGTCGGTTTTTAGGAAATCATGTCCAGCAAATGTGAAAAGTGTCAGTTTAGGAAATACCAAATTATAATGGCAGATGAAGATGAGAATACTGACTAATCCAGTCTTGAATCATACTGGGTGACCAGTCATGACCTGTCAGTTAATACCAGCGTTGAGGATAATAGACATAGTATCTTCCCTGGGCTTCTTATATGAAAAGAGAAGGAAAGAGCGAAGAGAAAGGAAAAAGAAGAGGAAAAAGAAACATTTTTTCGTATGGCTAGTGACGTGGATATGAACCCATCATCCAAACTTGTGAGATCTTCATCTAATTCTTTCTATATCTACTAAGAATTTCTTGTTCACATTTAAGTCAGGTAAGTTTTGTTACAAATCTTGATGCCCATCTCTCGGATAAATAGTCTGAATTTCATATCCCCCAATCATTCTCCATGGAAAGCTGATATCCCAGCTAGAGCCATTCGCTTTTCCAAGACCCAGTGCCATTCTGATTTTCAAGGCTGACAAACTGAAGGGTAACTTTAATCTTTGACTATGACAAATTTTAATGGTAAAATACAAGAAAGATAGATTTTAACAACCTGTAGTAAAGGAAAGGTTGCAAGAGTCTGTCAGAACGTGATTTGTGCCACTCATTGGAAGAAAAAGAAGACAGCTCTGGCTCCCTCTGGTCCTCTCCAAGCAGATATCCTTCTCTTTCTTCTGATAAAACAAAGATGTTGGCTCTTAAATTTAGCTATCTTAGATGGAGAATGACAGCTTATCTACCAGGCTAACATATGACCTCATGCAGCAGTTATTGCTAGAAGCACAAGGCTGGATAATTTAATATTCTAATAGAATTCAAACAGCCTTTAAACTAACAGGGATAACAACTCTATTAGCTACTATGCTAAGAGAGGAAAATAAAAAGCATTGGGACCTATCCAAAGATTCATCAAATTCTGACTTTGATTAAGACAGCCCCATCACCAATTCTTTCTCCTGGTATCTAACATTTCTTGATACAAATAAAGTAGTGAATAAGGACAGGAACATATGTTGTAAAACAAAGAGACAAAATGTGGAATACTAAGAACTACGGTAAATATAGTTGTGGTGTACAGTTGGCATCAACTTTTCTTTTTAAAACAAAAATCCAGTCATCTCCAAATTGCTTTGGCTTCAGTTCCCAATGGTCACGCTGTCAGTGGTAGTCTCAGCCCATCTAATGTTGCCAAATTGGAAGCTACTGCGGTAAACTTTTGCCTGAAGAGTTTGTTTCCTCTATTAGATGGACATCTGGAACAGGTTCTCTGATGCAAATTGTACTTTATTGTAGACTGCTAGTGCAAGACAGAGATAGCATTCTGATTTTGGCTGGGAGATCTGAGTTCAAATCCCTGATCCACTTTGAGAAAACCACAGATTGCTTATACACACCTGGGTGACTGATAAATAAGACTGAATAAGCCCAATATAGGGCTGAACTCTCTTTTAAGCTAAAGTCTAAATTCAAGCCAAAATAGTTGTGGCAAGGAAAAAACAAAATGATGTATCACACCACATTCAGAATAAGAACAAGCTGGGAATCACCAGAGTTGTTGTTTCCTGGGAAAAGCATCCAGGAAAAGCATCGTGGTTGTTCTCTGGGAGAGAAATATTATCTTTTTGGCTTTAAGTCATTCTCTCTCTCTCTCTTTTCTCTTGTTACCTTTGCAGAAAAAAACCCATTTGTGCTCATTACACTCTGGCACACCTGTTTTTGTACAGGAATAAAGTAGTCATATTGTACAAGAAGCCTGGTCAGACAAAAAAGCATAAATAATGCAAAATACAATAAGTGCATGCAAATCCACTAATACACACAATATGTTTTAAAGAATGGATATGGATTGCTGAATTTGGATTTGGGGTAAGAGGGGAGACTGCAGGGTGTAATAAAGGAGGATGAAATGGATGAAAATGATATTGTTAAAAGCCTTCTGCATCTGAGTTGCCAAAACAGGTCATTGCCTAGATAGAGCTATAAAGATTGTGCTATAAAGACTCTTGCATGAGAAATAAAATTGTTAATAATGTCAGCTTCAGCATCATCACTGCTGAGCATCTATATTAACCCTATTATGGAGATGAATGGGGCAGCTTATGCTCAGACATATTGCAACACACTCTTTGAGGACACACACATTCTAGGTCAAGCCCATTAAACTAAATCACCGCTTTTAGCTGTGGCCTGCAAGGTGCAAATGATGGAGAATCTATTCCCATGCTATGCCAGCAGTTAATCAGAGAGACAGAAAGAAAGGTGGGCAAGTCATTTATCTGGCAATATTCCAGTTGAAACTTTTTGAAAAAACAAAACAAAACAATGCTTGAGCTACCATTAAACATCATGTGAATGTGATCAGATTTAACACATGTTCCTTATTCAAATGAATTCACATCTTATTTCATTCTATTTGAGTACTGTAGCACCAAATACTTCAGTTTTGGTTTTCTGACTCTTCAACAAGTTATTTTTGGCCCTTTAAGAAAACTCTAAATTTTCTTGTTTGCTTAATTTTTTTTTAGCCTTTCATATAATTTCTATATTGCTTTTTTTTAACCTTCTCCAGATGGTTGTCCAGTCCTGTTTTTAAAATGAAAGAACAGTAATTTATAGAAGAATCATTTCTTCTACATTTTATGAAGCCCAGGATTGTAATAGACTATGATTTTCTACTGTAGTTTCTAGATGGCGGCTTTAAAAAGATATTTTCTGGATCAATGGATTCTTGATTACTGCAATTCCAGTCATTTAATTATGGGATACTTATTTGTTTCTGAATTCCTGATATGATTATTGTTAGATCGCGCAGGGAAGGAAGACACGAGGCGGAGGAACAGTCAGCAACCTTTATTGGATCCTTAGTGGAGGAAATACGGAACTGCCGGCAGGCTGCAGGGAAGCCGCTTTTATGGGATTCCCTGGTCGCCTGCCGGCCACTGACGTGGCTTTAAATTTCCCGCCGCTAGTTTAACCAACCAGCAGCAGACATGCTAATTAGTCCCATCATGAGGACGTAACAGGGAGGATCATCTGAGAGACTCCAGAATTGCAGTTGCCATTTCCCCCCCAAAAAACCGCATCATAATACCTAACAGAAAATTAGACTCCATTTTAAGACCCACAGAGCCCAGTGACTCAATTAAAAGGGAGAGGGGTTGGTGAACTTCATTGCATTTACAACTGCACCAGGACAAGCTAATAACAGCTTGCTGTCCTGTATCCCTGTGCCCAGTCACTTGCATTGGGATTATAGCGATTGTAATAAGGAAAAGAAACAATTTCTATCATAAAGAGCAAGAAAAAATGGTTTCATGCAAATTGTTCTCTAGGAAGAACAATTTTCATGAAAGGAAGGAAGCAGATGTAGAAAACACTGGATACGTACTTGCCATCCCACAGCAGTAGCTAGTTTTAAGTTATTCACAAATCAGGTTACTTTATCATTTGGAACATCATGTACAAAGTTTTCAGCAGCTAATAAGATGCAGACAAAGAAAGGATCCTGAGGAACCAGAACCACAACACTTGGCTAAAATGTGTATACAGTACAACTGGCACATGCATGAATTGCCAGGGAATGTCACAACATCTCCAGCAGAATGGGTGTTAACATCACTTTTTGTTTGCATCTCTCTCCTTTCCCCCTCACCAATATTTTCTAAAAATGCAATCTGTATCTCAGAGATGTAGAGAGCTAGTTTGGTGTAATGATTGCTAAGCACTGGAAATTGGGAGTTGGTGAGTTCTAGTTGTGTACAAAGCCTTGACCTTGAG
This sequence comes from Pseudoxenodon macrops, assembly GCA_032467955.1. Lineage (NCBI taxonomy): Eukaryota > Metazoa > Chordata > Lepidosauria > Squamata > Pseudoxenodontidae > Pseudoxenodon > Pseudoxenodon macrops. The sequence continues at coordinate 251,115 of JANHFT010001886.1, read as the reverse complement.
TCAGTCACTGTATCTGAGACCTAGGAGACAGGCAATGGCAAACCACTTTTGACACCTTGCCAATAAAACTGGGATTTGTCCAGGTATTTGTCAGGAATGAACAGTGACTTGGAGGCACAAAAATAAAATAAATAATATATTAGAGGTATAACTTGGGGTGATTTTTAAATTACAATTTGGTTAAAATGGGTTAGCTTATCCAGCTTATCAGTTACCATCTAACAGTCCTTATTATATAACTTTGAAGCAAAATGACCCTTTAAAGAGTTTTTTTAAAGAAATCAAAACATCTAGTGATATGGACATCTGTTAGACTTCAAACCTTTTAAATGTTAATATCATTGGTACTGTCTTACTTACTCACATAATAAGTATAATGACAGCATATTGAGCCAGTGACAAGGTTAAATATGCTAAGTCTTTTGTTACTGAAGCCTCTGGTCATATAAAGAGAAACAGAAATCAGATACAATTTGCTCACTTTAAAAACCTCATTGTCTTTATAGAATTTCACAATCCTATATTATGTTTGTTCACACAATACACATTACAGCCCCAAACCATAATACATACTGTACAGAAATTGAAAGAGTAAAACCTTTTTATGTTTATTCTACAAACACATTTTTCAAAGAAGAGAACATTTTGGACTTTTATGGATGACCACACTTCAGTTTGAGGCAAGGTCTGAATGTAAATGATAAATTATCTGGACAGTTGGAACATTACATTAATACAGATATATGGAATTTGTTCTGAAGATTTTATTAGAACAGGAACTTCCCCCGGAACACTCATGGTCAAGTTAATTCTATGAATTGCAAATTTAGGTGGAAATCTTCTATAGTTAGTATTGATGAAGGTAGAGAAAGTCATATATTGTTAACCCTTAAAGGAGAAAACATACCAAAGAAAACTTAGTTGATGTTTCTTTGTGATATGTTAAAACTCCCCCCCCCAAACATGAACATTTTCCCTATACGAGCATGCAACACTTCATGGGAAGGGGCTGGGTCAGTGTTTCTCAACCTTGGCAATTTTAAGATATGTGGACTTCAATTCCCAGAATTCCCC
>JANHFT010001886.1:238023-248564 GCA_032467955.1 Pseudoxenodon macrops | reverse complement strand
TCCGAGCGTCTCCTCCAATCACCAGCCTTGGAGATTGGTGACGTCAGACGCCCGGCTCTTCAGGGAGGACGCAACAAGCAAGACTACTCATGAGGGGGCAACCTTGCGTCTCATGAAAGGCTGCACTGATATCGTCTACTTAACCCCGCCCTGAGAACTTGAGTGTTGCTGGAGCAATGTGCCCAGTTCTGTGCCTTGTGTGCTTTTGCTGTGTATCCTGACCTTTTTGACTCCTGGACTGCTTTTCTGGACTTTGTGTGTGCCCATTGGACTCAGTTACCCAGTGACTCTTGCTGCACTGAGCTTGGAAGCCGGACCTGCACAACAGGGGTGCTTTCTGAGAGCCTGTTTGAATAAACACCTGTAGAAGCCATGTTGGGGGGAGGGGTGGCAGCACAGTGACTGAGCTAAGGTAATGTGCAAGTGGGGGGGAGGGCTGAGCCTTGCTCTTAAAATCAGAAGTATCTGCCAAAACAAATGCCATCTATCAAGGTCATCTACTAGACCAAGTGGGATCCCTAGTAGGTAGTGAGCATATTAGTATCTTCCTTCCCTTATCATCAGGTATTCCCATGCCAAAGAAATTGATTGCAAAAAATGATGTATTCCTGAAAGCTATCAAGATAATGAGTTCTGTTTTATCTACCTTTTACATAGGGACAGGAAATTATACTATTGCTGGATTGGGACTTGCTAAGAACAGCATGTTGTCAGCCATGTGCTTATTTTCTCTTTTCCTTTTTAATAATCAGGAAATGTTTTCAGTTGGATTCAACTTCATCCTGCCCTTAGGTGAGAGTGAACATGCAGCTTATCTTCAAAGTTGATGGACTGCAGTGCCCTATAGGTGGATCTATATCTCAAAGTATGCAAACATGTTATCTTGGAGAACACATTCAGCTGAACTGTTGTGGGCATGACTATTGTTGGCAAATGTGGATGTATCCTTTCTCCTCTGGTTAATAGTCATTTTTCTCCCAGTATTTGAATTCTCTATTAGCATTTTGTTTTCAGTTTCCTTTCACCTGGGATTTTCTAGAAGTCTCTTCCCCCAAATTAACCAGTTTTTAAGCCAGAAATAAATCAAAATGGTTTTGGTGCTGTCAGATATACATTTTCTTCAATAAATGTCAGTGTACATTTCCCTATGCCCTGTGCCAAACAACTGGCTGTGTTCTGGTATGTGGATAAGAAAAGGGACACCCAAGTGATATCTGAAAATGTGAACCAGCATTCCTCCGATGGCCACTTTCCAAATCTGCAGGACCACAAGTCCCAACATTCCCATTCATTGTGACTTTTGTTCTAGAGGTTTTAGCTTCCAGACTGTTTGATTCCTGGTTGGGTTTTTTTTTATTTGCACTGTCTCCAATAATGATTGTCTCTGAATGGGCCCTCAGGTACAAAGCATATGCTATATGGATAGGAGAGAAAGAAGAGAGAGACATCATTGGAATTACTGTATCTTGATTCTCTTCTTTCATAGTCACAGATGGTCCAGTGGAAGGGCTGAACAGAACATGCCAGAAAAGTTAGTTCTAACTTTTCTTTTTGCCTGCCTTAATGGGCATCTTCTTGTGGGAAAGCAAAGAATGTAGATAAGTCATGACTGCAACACCTTTGGAACTGAGCTGCAATAGAACAGATGGCTGGAAATGGGAGCAGAGGACTGGTCTCCTTCTGTATATAGGAAATGTACAGAACATATTTAGGCTTGCAAGATGGGCAAAACAAGGGGATAAAAGAGAAGTATTATATTCATGTCTCCCGTCTCCCTTCAACCAATCAAACCAACGGTCAATTTACAGGTGGCTTAATCCCTTCAGTCATACATCTCAAATCAGTTAATCCAAGACTGAAGTTTTGATAGCTTACATATTTGGTAATTATGTAGGGTGGGCCTTGCTTAGATATCATTCCTAGGGAAGAGTGATTGACTATAGGATAGGAACCCAGTTACCTGGGATTCTCTAAAGCATCCCTTTCATCTTTCAGATGGATGTTGACCTCTATGGAATTTTCTCTGGTTTGAGAAGGCTCAATTTTTGACATTTTGAGGGATTTTGCTAATGTGGTTGGTTTTCAAAACTAAATATGTAGCAAAGAAAGCTCTGTGTGTTCTGGTACAAGATATATACAGTATACAATATATGCACATTCATATTTTTCTCTGAAACAATGCCCAGTTTTGGGCACCTTTGCTAATACTATAACAATACAAATAATAGCTGCTTGCATTTATCTATAGGAGTCTAGCAAAAAAACCATTATAGGAGCTTAAATTGGTTTAGAAAATACAACGGTGGCCAAAGGACCAGAAAACATCCATTTATATTCCAATACTAAAAAAAGGCAGTACTCAAAATTTTACATTCAGATTTCAGGAAAGAGAGATGTTTACTACTTGGGATAAAGTCTATGACAGATCCACAAAAGAAATTGAAGCATAGAGACATTATATTGACTACAAAGTATGTTTTCCAGACCATGTTTTTTTTTTTGCATGAATAGGAAGAACAAGAAGCAGGGATGGGCTAATCAGGTTTTGCAGTGGCTACAGCCCAGCTAAACCCAGCCTAATCCCATTGCCAGTTCACTACAATCCCGATTAGAATTTATGAAACTGATGTAAGAGACATCTGAGAGCATCATAGGAGACAAGTGGTTAGGGCTGCAATACAGAATTATCCTCAAGTCAGTTAAAGACCTAGGGGCTGCATTCACTCTACATATTAAGCTTGGTTCAATTTTGCTTTTTTTAAAATTTGCATTTAATTTAGTTAGGTGGCTTAGCAATATTTGGCATCACAGCACTTTTGTTTGGGTAATGGTTCACTGCATTGTACAAAATTGGTTAATGTAGGCAACCAAGTTAAGTATTTCTTCGAGTCCAATAATAAAGTCCAACAGATGCTTCTGCCTCCTTGCTTAACTGTAAATGCTTGCTCACCAGCTATTATCTTTGAGCAGTGGAACATGGAATGGAAGGACCCTCTACCTTCCCACTCAATGGTTTGTTTGTTTTTGCATCTAGGTAAAAGAGCAAGTCACTTGGTGATGGAAATGAGAGCTACATTCAGGGCCTTGAAGCCAAGCACATCACCCCATGTTCATCCAAATTGTTTCAGACTAATGAACACATTTGAAATGGTTTCTGAAATGGATATAGCCAATCACAAAACATCCTATAACAAAATATGTACATAAAGCACATGATTGCAGCCCCCCCTTTTTATTTTCTAAAAAAAGGCACCATTAGGAATGTAAATAATGCTTGAGACTGGTGCTTTGCTTTGTGGCATGATAGCTTCCCATTTGGTAGTCAGGGAGCCTGATGAGCATGAAGGAACATTGTGTAGCTCCTGATATGATACTGGACTCAACAAGTAGCATATAGTGATGCTAATGACAAAACCTCTGGCCCCAACCATTTTATAGGTTGACAAAGACATCTCATCACAATGCGAATTCACATTAAACAGAACAATTTAGAACAATATCAAGCAAGAAAATGCAAAATTGTTTGCAATCCCAAGTACTTCCCAGAAAATATATTTCACTTAATAAATATTCATCAGTAAATACTCACTAAATACTGGTCAAGTTGGACTGTAATTAAGAATTTTTAATTTAGTGTTCAACACAGGAAGAATAACTCCATGCATAAGATTAGCTATGAAATCTCTTACCTATTCATTTCCTTTAAAAACCCATCGTGAAGTCTAGAAGACCCTTATAATATTATATAAATGTTAGATTTTGTCACAAGCCTTTGGTTTGCCATTCTGAACAGAGTATTTAGTTACGCTTGTTTCTGAGACAGAAGCCAATGCAAATCTGACTCTTTCCAGAAGATGGTGACAATGGCATATGAACACCTCCCAATGAATCTGCATCCTGCCCCATAGTGTGATACCTGTGGCCACCGTGTGGCAAGGTGGTGAACACACAATATCACAACAGCTTTTCTGTTGAACTGAATTACCGGGTTCATATGTTTAAGTAAGCCCACAGCATCTTGATACAGGATTTTACAATTTAAATAAAAAAAGAAAAGGAAAACAGACACAAGGGCAAGAAGCACTTTTAATGAAACCCCAGTTTTGATTCTAAACATCTGATATCCTATTTAAACTGGCGAAGCACGAAGCATTTCAGATGAAATATAACCACACAAAAAAAAAAAAACACGAACGAACTGTAATGTCATCTAAGTAATAGTTCAAACATAATCTTGGTGATTAATTGTGTGTTTGTGTGTATATTAGGTGAGCATGAGTTTGTTTCAGGTTTATCTAACTTTCAGAGTATAAGTATAAATATACCCTATGTGCCTCTTAGCAAACAGAGTATGTGAATGTGGATTAGAAAGGCTTTAAGCCAGTTAGAATAGTTTATTCCTCCATCTCTCTAAAACTGCTCTAGCTGATACCGTAGTAGCTCTCCAGTTTCCAAGCAAAGGTATTCCATATCATCTGCTTTCAAGGTCTTCCTACTGGAGATGGCAACGACTGAAATTGCATACAAAGTACCTTGTTCTCCTTATTGACAACGATCTCTTCTTTGGGCTGCTGCTGTTCTTGAACATAAGCCATGTTTTGTCTAGCAAGCTCACTTGTGCCAATGAACCACATTTTCCGGACTATGGAAGCTGTCAGTTCTGCCTGATTGCAAACCAGATACATCAACTGTTAGTGATTTCTACAATAGCCAATATAAACAAACATATACCTGGATGCAGGTATATGTTTTGTTTGGCATTATTTATGAATGAATGTTTTGTTTGGCATTATTTATGAAAGAATTACCTCACAAGAATCTTAAAGTATCTTATAGTATGGGTCATCATTTTAATAAAGGCCTACCCTCCTTTTTTGCATTGCTTTCCTTCCCTTAGAAAAACTACTATCTACTAAACTAGCATGCTCAGGATCAGTAAAAAGGTATCTGAATCCTTGTTCTATTTGTACATTTTCACTGAAAGAATGAGAAACAGCCACTACTTTTTCAATATTTGGTTTTGCTCTCCAATTTTGTCCTTAGTGAGATATTGTGGTTCTAAAGAAGATATGCAGGTCTTCAAACTAGGATCAGATAATAGTAAAATATTTCCTCTGATCCAGCATATTCCAATAAAATCTGGAACATATTAGATCTGGCAACACGTGAATACAGATTTCTGGCACATGCCATTCCACAATAACACCATTGCAGTCAAGATAATCTGTAAGACTTTTAACATCCTCTAGAGCCTTGATGGTGAACTTATGGCACGTGTGCCACAGGTGGCACGCAGCGCCCTCTCTATGGGCACACAAGCCATCGCCCTAGTTCAGTCCCGCCACACATGCACGCATGCCTCCTGCTGGTCAGCTGGTTGTCGGGTTTCTGTCACGCATGTGCGAGAGGTGGGGCACGTGCAGGGGGTCCATGTGTGCATGTATAGAGGTGGGGCGCATGCACGAGGGGGCAGGGCACATGCACACATTGCATTTTGGGGGTTCGCGTGCACATGTGCACACTTTGGGCACTCCATCCGGAAAAGGTTAGCCATCACTGCTGTAGAGCATGCCTCCCTTCCAAAGCAGTCTCCTGGAAACCTCTGTGCATGTGCAAAAAATCCTAGTGTCCACCTCAAGACCCATCATGCCTGCCAATGGTGCACTAATGTCCTCTTTGTCCTTCTGCCCTGTGACAATGAACCCACCAGAGTAAAATGTAGCAAGGCAGATCCGAAAGTAATAGTTTGAATGTGTGTTAGAATGAATAGTCACTACAAACAGAATGTTAGTTCAAATGCACATTGTAAAAAAAAATCCATCAGATTTGGGTATCTCAGTTTTACCCATTGGGGAGACTTATAAGTATATCAGGGCTGCAACTTTCAGAGCTCCCAACAATGTGGATGGTGTACACAGATGTGTGAGGATTTTTTATTTTATTTTAACATATTTATACACTGGTCTCTTACTGTATTAGCCGGAATCTCATTGTACAGTAAAAGCACAATAATTATGTTTAAAAATGGTGCTGGAACAAATTAGAATGATCAGTGATTGTAAACAGGCATTTAAAGAGTGCAAGAAGCTCTGTAATAAGGCCTTTGGTGGGTGCTGTTTACCTTGATTACATTCAAGGATTAAAAATTCAGCACACTTCTGTTACACATAGGGAAAAGTTTCACGCATCCGAATGAGCTGTTTCAGAAAGTATATGCAAAAAATGAATTTGTTAAGCTTTAAGGTGGAATCCGACATTGTTGTTTTTGTTTGTTGCCACAGCCTTTCCCCGGATCCCCTTTTCAAAGTAGGATTGGTGTGTGCCCTGCTCTTATTTCATTTATACCGATCTAGCAGGAAGAGTCACCTAGAGACAATCTCTCCCCCTGAGGCTGAGGCTGCCACAGTGCATGTCAGTGATGATTTAATCAGCAAGAGAGATATAGAAACTGCTAGCATTGACGTTAGGGGACAGGTAGAGGAGAGTGAAGAAGTTAGCAATAAGAGGTAAAGGTATAGCTAGACTCTTATCAAGGGGAGAAGCACCGATCTGGGGACAGATACTACTACAGCTTTCCACAACCTGGCACACATCATGTCTGTTGAGACTGGAACACCTGGAATTCCAGATCAATATGGTCTTGCCTATTCCCGGCACGTTCAGAGGGTTCCGGTTTGAGATAAACTGATAAAAGGCTCTGGCAAAAGGGTACAAAATAGGGAATAAATGCTAATAAAACTCCAAGGTTATTAATAAGGGTGTATAAAGAAGGCCAGTTTTATTATTCCATTGTAACTGAATTCTGAAGTTTGCATCTAAGTATGCGTGTATTTTAAGTATTTAAGTATTTTCTTTGACAGGCAGTAACAGCAATTTTTTGCTTGCTGCCATTATTAAACATAATAATCAGTGCACAAATATACAATAAATACTATGAACATGGTTTCTAGAAAAAGTAGTAAACATTCACAGGAGATATGGAATAGAGATGAAAATTGACTGATAAACAATCGCCCTGCTGCTGAGATTTAAACTCAGGATTTGGAAATTAACTCTTTTAATTTAGTCTTTTCCTAGTTTTGTCACTTTGGGAATTGACATCAACATAATCTATATCTCCAGTATTTGGACAATTGTGGATTTGGGAGACATGAAAACTAAGTAAAAAAATGACCATGCAATACTGGAAGAACAAGAAATCTGCACCTGATTTGTAGCAATGGGTTGTTTTTATTTTATTTTATTTAAAAGAAGTATATGGCTGCCCATTTTGAGCAACTCTGAGTAGCTCACAATAATAAAACCTTAAAGCAATCAGAAAACAGTAAAAACAGTAAACAATGGCACCAGGGGTGAAATTCAGCAGGTTCTGACAAGTTCTGGAGAACCGGTAGCGGAAATTTTGAGTAGTTCGGAGAAGCGGCAAATACCACCTCTGGCTGGCCCCGGAGTGGGGTGGGAATGGAGATTTTGCAGTATCTTTCCCTTGCCATGCCCACCAAGCCACGCCCACAGAACCGATAAGGGAAAAATTTGAGTTTCACCCTTGAATGGCACCAAAAAATAGTGACCAGTCCTCATGCTTAGGATTGTCAGAATCCCTACGGCCACATGCTCAAAATTTGGGTCTTTGATAACCAGTCTGTATTTATGACAGTTGCAAGTCTTGGGTCAGGAGATTGCCATTTGCAGCCTTCCAAGAGGACTTCCAAGGAGCAAAGTCCACAAGTGCAGCCAGATTTGCTTAACAACCATATGGTTCTCTTAACAACTGTGGTGATTAACAACCGTAGCAAACAAGGTTATAAAATCAGATGTGACTCACTTAACAACCACATCACTTAGAATGGACATTTTGGTCCCAACAATGGTTATAAGTTGAGGATCCTTTATTTAAGATATGCCTAAATTATTTTGGACTTTCTTTATACTGTAACATAACTTCCAGAAAATTTCTTTCTTTTTCTGGTCTCCCTTTATTATCATTGCTATTAACTTGGCGATTATATTGTTTTCTTAATACTGTTATGTCTCTGTTCTTTTCTTCTATTGATTAACATAATAAATTTGGGAGAGACAATTGATTCACAATGACTTCTGCAGTGACATGGCAGCAACCGATCATCAAGTCAAATCTTTTGCCCATCCAGCTTTATATTTCTCAAACCGAAACAGGGAATCTCCAACCTATGGGCTTAACTTGATCCCCAGAAGTCTTCCCAATGACAGCATGTCCCCTTTTTTGACATCTCACTCTCTTTGTTTATCATCTGAATTTCAGTCTATGTTCTTATCAGAATCTAGCTTGCCAAGCACCTTTCAATAATTTGTTTTTTTTGTGCTGGTCCTTGTTTTAAATTTCTAGAATACACCCATCTTAACTAGATAATTTCTGGGAAATTTGTAACTTTCTCCAGTCACGTATATAAAAGAATGCATGGGGCTTGGATATGCTTCCTTGTTTCTGAGATATTTATAGTGAACGAAAACCTGACTTTGAGAGTAGGAAGATAATCAAGAGTCATTCTCTTTCTTTCCTCTGTATCTTGGCTGTTTGCTTAAAACTTGATTTCTGAGTTACTTATACTGAATTTTTTTATTACAACTCTGGAATGCTGTATGTGCATCCTTAGCTAATGGCATAGTCATAGTATCTCAGTTTCCAGGTCAGTAGGATTTGATGAGACTTATTTTGGAAGTGGATATGGATAGTATAATTTTCTAAGCTCAATTTGTTTCTTAAACTCAATTTAGTGGGATTTACCTTTAGTAGATATGCATAAGATTATATTCTACTTTTTGAAGTAACTACATCTACCAGATCTGGGCTGGTAAAATCTAGATGGTCACTAAATGACAGCAGAAAGGCATCCTTTTCCTTTGTCTTGCCACATAAAGGTTGTCTGGATGTTTGCAATTTAAATAGGGTACCCACAGATTCCCTGATATCCTGAAACTGCTTCCTTCTTAAAATTCTGGAACTTAGCTCTTCCTTACATTTTCCAAATTGGAAATGGATTCTGGAGAACTGAAAAAAAGTTCCCAATTCCTGACTTACATCGATCGGTTGTCAGCTTTCCACATGAGAGTCCTTACATATTCAGGAATTAATTCTTAATTCCATATGCAGATCATGTACTCTGCTATTGCAGTTCTGCCCATCATTTCAAAAATGATAAAGACAGTCAAAACAAATTGAATTTCAAAGATCTAGAAAATGAAACTATTGACAAACAATGGAGGCTTCTATTAAGACTGTGCTGTTATTTACATTTTTGCATTTATGTAGATCCTGTCCCTCTAGGAAGTAAAATAACACATGTCTATATTATTTATAGGGTCACTGAGGGTCCCCACTAGTGATTACAGTAGCTTCTACTCTTAATATTTATTCTGTGATGCCTGGGTGATGCTAGATTGAAGATGCTCTGAGTCACCAGGAGAGATTCTGACAAAATAAGAAAAGGATCACTTCTGGAATAGAGATGGCAGGATAGGATAGGAGAGAACTGAACAGGATAGCTGTCCAATATTCATTTCCTTTGATGAGATAAGTCTTTGTTTTTTTCCTTCTCAGTGCTATCTTTTCCTCAGGAAATATGTTTTTTCTTCATTTTTGAATTGAAAGGACAGGTTTAGCTGTGTGGCCTTGAGGAAAACTTAACCTCTTTTAGCCTCTGATTAAAAAAGAGAAAAGGGAAGAGGTGTGTGCACACAGTGCACAACAAACCAGAAATTCTCTGGAGGGCTAGAAACTGGTATATTAATCTCACCCAGGCGCAGGCGCGTGCAACTCACACACACACACACACACACACACATGCGCACCACACATGCTATCTCTCTGTCAAGTTCCTTTTGTGCAGTTCTCACTCATCCTTACACCTCCTCTCTGTCTCCTTGCCTTTATTTATACTAAAACTGCTGCCAGAATAAAACATCCATGTAAAATCCAATTTCCTCTGAATCTCTCTCAGAGACGAAGCCTTCAGACTGAGTAGGTAACCTCCACAGTAATTGCCTGAACCACTCCTGTTTGCTGGAAAGGTGAGATCCATTTTTCAATTATCTATCTGCTGTGACAGCAGCCAGCCACCCAGCTAAGAAGAAAGGGAGAGAGAGAGAATCCAGCCAAACAAGAGCCGTCTGTGTCAATCCTAGCAAATGGGAGGTAGGATAGATGCGGTCACAGCTCCCACCATCAATATCCTCTAATATAAATGTCAGCGATGCCATTTTACCCACACTCATTTCCCACACTGCTGATTACATTATCGTCTAATAGAGGGGGCGCCGGTCTCACTGCTTTCTCTCTAACCCTCCTTGCGGTAATGTGTCAATAGCCTGCCTCCATGAAACAAGTCAATTTTCTGCAGGCTTGGCAGAGGAATAAATCTGACGGATATCTGGAGAGCTGGAGATATTTATACATGCCTGACTCTTGCTCTTCTCCCCACACACATAGTGTGTGTGTGTGTGTGTGTGTGTGTGTGTGTGTGTGTGTGTGTGTGTGTGTGAGAGAGAGAGAGAGAGAGAGAGAG
>JANHFT010001886.1:221238-237923 GCA_032467955.1 Pseudoxenodon macrops | reverse complement strand
TGTTTAGCAGAGTGATGGCGTTCGGGGAAAAACTGTTCTTGTGTCTAGTTGTCTTGGTTTGCAGTGCTCTATAGTGTTGTTTTGAGGGTAGGAGTTGAAACAATATATGTCCAGGATGCGAGGGATCAGTAAAAGGAAGGAAGGAAGGAAGGAAGGAAGGAAGGAAGGAAGGAAGGAAGGAAGGAAGGAAGGAAGGAAGAATTAGGATGTATTAATACTAGTGAGAGAGAAAGCTTCTACAATAATTTGAGGCAATAAGTTTGTACCTATAAATAGATGTCTCTCACAAATGTCCAAATAAATGTCTTCTTTAGCGCTATCTCCTCTAACTTGGTATCTTTTAAATACAAGGGATTTTAATCCTCTTGATTCTGACCCAAAACAATATTTGTTTTCTACTGATTAGGAATTGGGGCGTGTGTGTATGTGTTGACGTTCAGCATATCTATCTAAAGGGTGCCGGATTGAAGAGGTTTGTTCTAGAATCCCTCCTCTTGTCAAGTGACTAGCTCAAATCACTAATGTGGTAAAGAAAAAGTACCAAGCTACATCATGTGCAACCAACCTAGCAACAGCTGCTGCTGTGAGTGCTCTCTTACATCTATTCAGGAGAAAATCTTTAGTTGACTTCTGTTTCTATGAAAGAGAACTAGAATGATGATTGCATCTATTGTCCATTTTCACCATTACAGGTGGTTTACAACTGATATGACAAGGAAAGAAGGAAGCAATTGGCCTATCTCCCAATTATTTCCAGGCCAGCTTTTGCCACCTTCAATGCCACATCATGCTTTCCTTCTTTTCCCTCTAAAATAGCAAAGAGACAGACCAAAGATAAGAGTCAAAACAATGGGTCGAAGCAATCAGCTATCAATTAACAATTATTGGTTTCTCTAATTACAAATAAATATTAGCAAAATTTGGGTAGTCAAGCTCTTCTCTACTTATATTTGCTTTGATAAGCTAGAAGGGAGTGAGCATTGTTTTAGCCATCATATAAATTGGTTTTCTCTTAGCTTGGGAGTAATCTGTGCAATGTAATCAGAGGACATGTGATCAGCACTCATGAAATAAAAAGATAATTTTAAAAAACATTTATTATGTTCCATTACATTCTATAATAGGTTATAGACCAATAGTTAAAACATTCGCCCATATTTTAAATAATTCAAAATTTATATTTTTATATCACAGCTTTTTCCAACCTGATACACTCCAGAAGTGATTGTCTTCAAGTCCTAAGAGCTGCCAGCTATCATGCACAAAGCTCTGGTGTAAAAGGTCTACAGTTGACATTGGGAGGAGGGGGGAGGGGGAGAGACACTGAAGTATTAATCATAAGCTTCTGGTGCTAAGAACTATTTCTTTTGCCAATAATTCTTTCAGACATGGTGCTCACACAGTGATGCTGTTACCCTGTGAAACAGCCAGAAACATTTATTTTATCACCCAGAGAGAAAGTCAACATGAAGGATGCTAGCTACGCTAAAAAATTCTGGAAGCCCAGACATCTGCCAAGTTTGAAAAGCTTGCTAGCTGACCATTGTTGACAGCTCCCACACTTGGCTTTTCCTATTTCAAATACAGATATTTCATATCTACAGTAGCTTTCTGCCCCTTTCCTAGATTAGATGGGGGACTTCTCAAGTTGTCTGTAGTTCAGCTGATTATCTGTTACGTCAAATGATATTCTTGCAAATCAAGAGAGCAAACTGAAGCTCATGCAGACAATATATAAGGCCCTAATAGCAGATCGTTGTTACCAGGATGAGTTGCTTTTAGAGATGCTAACGTTTTCGCAAAACCCATAAAACCATGATGGCTGCAGTCCCATGAAAGCATTGGTGAGGTTTCCAGAGTTCTCCAAATGCTGCTGAATCGTGTTTTTTATTATCTGTGAAAATTATTAATTACATTGTTTTTATTTAAGTAACTTTTTCTCTTGGTCATACTTATAACACACACACACACACACTTTAAGTGCCAAGCACAGCCTTCAGTCTGGAAAATATTTCTCTTCCTTATCCTAATGGATTATATGTACCACTCCTGGATCTATTGCTATAATTAAAGGCTTAAGCACCTCTGGTTCATGGAGTATCTTTTACCAACTTCCGTTAGTATCACTGCTATAACGTCCTCTAGAAAGGGGATAATTTAGTTTTAGGGGTCCTTCCTCTAGTGACCATTTGCTCAGATTACTGTAATATATTATACAAAAGGCCAAACAAGTCAAACAAGAAACTTCAGATGGAATAAGGCAGCAAGAGCTCTAATTCCAATAAAATATTGTGAACAAATGATCACAGGATTGTGTGAAGCATTGGTTTCAAGATTCGGTTCAAAGATAATTCAATTAAATCTCTGAATCTACTTGATTTTCCAGATTAGAGCAACAATTTGGATTGAAACATCAAAATGAGTCATATCTTTGAGCTGATTTGTTTTGCATGAATCAAGGTGGTTTTTTTAAAAACTCAAATAAAATTGAACCAATCTGATTCGACTATTTGAAGCATCAAATCAAATTGATTTAAATAGTCAAATAAATTATTCAAATAAAATCAACGATCTGAACTAAGCTGATTGGATTATTACATTCCTCTCTAATCTTCATTGGTTTCTAATTCACTCGAAATTCAATCTGAAGTGCTAGATTTGCCTTAGAAACCAAATATTTTTCGGGAAAAAGTATTACAAGGAGCATATCTTCCTTATTGTACCTAGTTGTTCTCTTACTAAGAGAACTTCACTTCTTTTTCTCTGAAATGCAAATATTGATTTAAAACAATAATACTTTTCCAAGGATATTTCCTTTCTCTAGAGACGTTTGCCTATATTAATATTATTTCAGCATCATTTTTTTTTTAATTCCCCCGGTCTCTTAACATTCCTTTGATGTTTTGCATTTAATTTTAATATCATTTAGTAGCATGGGTAGTATCACACTTATGGAGTAGTAGAGCAAGTAGCACAAATCTGGTTAATCTCTTTATAGATTGTTCTGTTTTATTAGTCTTTGATTTTGAGGGTATCTTGTGGTTGTAAGGGAATTTCTCTGTGCCCCAAAGCAATGAGGAGAAATGGGGTTCTCCAAAAGTGAGAGCGACTGACTGCAAGATCCCAGGTACACGGATGTAACAAATGAAGCAAGAAAGGAAAAGGAAAGAGCTTCCTGCATGGCTGTTTTTACCCTGTCACTGTAGTAGCAGAAGTAAGCCCTTCAAAGATCCATCCCCTTCCCTTACTTTTACACTCCTCTCCCCTCCCATTCAGAATTCAGATGCTGAAGGGGGCAACACTCAGATCTCTTTCTTGCAGATGCTCCAAAATCTTTCTTTAGTTCGACATGGCTGGGTTGCAAATGCCTGGACCACCACTGGAGTTGAGAGTGACACAGAAGTGGGTTCCTACCAGTTCTAACCGGTTCTACCGAGTAGGTAGTAGGCCGCTGGTGATGTCACAGAGCCGGTTCTATTGCTATGTTATTTTTTGGGGGGGAAATGTTTTTTGGGGGAAAAAATCTGATTTTTTTTCCTTCTGCACATGTGCAGAAACTGAATTTCCTGCACTGTGCATGCATCACCATCTCATTTTCGGCCTTTTTTAGAAATTTTCAGGGCTTTTTTTTTTACTGCGCATGCGCGCGCACAAGGGGTGTGCGTGAGGCGCGCCCACGCGGCGCGGGAGGCATCGAACCGCCGGCAAGGTAAGTTTGGAACCCACCCCTGGAGTGATACTTTGCTCTCATCTAGTGGTCAGTTCAGGTTTCGCAGCCCAGATTATGATTTACTAATAAATATGAATAGACGCCAAGAGGTTGCTGAATGGGAGATTTCTGCCTTATGGGTCCAAAACAACTGCCTCACTTTGCTTTCTTTACACCATTGGCTGCTTCTTACTGTTGCCGTAAATAACTTAGCAGGGGAGTATCCTTGTGCCGCTTGTAGATATTTGCTTGCCATAACAATTTAGCTTTTAACCTGTCAAAACAATTTGGATTGAAAGGTAGGTAATAAATATAAATGCTTAATGCGGTGGAGATCGGATTGTTGGGCAAACTGGTCCCTGAGCTGCTTTGGTTTGGTCTGGTCTCTCTGCGCTGCTCTTGATCATTAAGGCAGAAGGCAATTGTGACAGGAATCTGCCAGCATCCCTGCCATTGCCTCCCAGCACACAGAATGCTGACATTTCCTTTTTGTTCAGGCTGACAGCAAGCACCTGGCATGCTGTGTGCAATATTGCTGCTGCTGCTGCTTCTGTTATTCTCCCCACCAACACTTTGCACGCACACGTGCTTGCGCGCGCACACACACCCATACTTCCCTGCAGGTTTAAATAAATGCAAACATATGTTGTCACTAATAGAAGAATCACTGCTGTAAACATGAGTTCTTTTTTATTCATCCTTTTCCCTCCCCTCCCCTGCTAAATCCACTGGGAGAGAAGGGGTCAAGTAGGGCCTGCTCTTCTTCTTTTGTTTAAACCCTCCCCCCATTTTCAGGGTCTGAGCAGGCAAGAGAGAAAAAATGAATTAAGCTAATTGGTGTGCAAGGGAGTTGGGACAATGGCTGGCTGTGTGCTTCTGGGGGTTCTCCGGCTTTCAGAGACTTCAGCAAATCAACCATACAGACTTTCACTTTCCTTCACTGATTTTTTTTTAATCTAAGAAATAAAAGACATAGTGCACAGGGCAATTCTTTTGCAGAAGTATGATCCAAATGAAAGGGAACAATTTAGTTACCAGTCAATGGTGGCAAAGGAATGCATTAGAGAAAAGGTACCAAATATTTCCATAATTACCAATCATTGTCCGAAGCTAGAAGTTTGAATTGAGTATTTTTGGCTTTCTTATATCTTCCGGAAAGGTTTTTCTTGCACTGCTGGACCTCTTAAAGGCACTGGGGACATTGATAAGAAGAAATAGCTGAAATGTAATTGATGAAATACTTATTGTGATTATGATTACACTGTGAAATTCTAGAGCTGGAGGGCAGGGGAGCACTTTGAAACTGCAATGAATGTGCAGACTGGCTATGGTGAACATACAGGCCAAGGATTAATCTAGTTACCAATATGTTCACATTGAATAAGGGGCTAAAGAAAGCTACCTGACAGAGCCAAATCTAAATGGACAAAACTAAATATAAAGTGAACACTTTGACTTCACAGCCAATTCATTGTTTATCATGGCTAGCTTTATTAGCAAATACCAAAATAGAAAAAATTCAAAAGGATATATTTTGGCAGTCTGCTGCAGCTGCCAAAAAAGCCAATGCAGTCCTAGGATGCATTAACATAGAGACGGAATCAAGATCACATGAAGTGTTAATACCACTTTATAATGCCTTGGTAAGACCACACTTGGAATACTGTATCCGGTTTTGGTCTCCATGATGTACAAAAGACATTGAGACTCTAGAAAGAGTACAGGGGAGAGCAACAAAGATAATTAGGGGACTGGAGGCTAAAACATATAAAGAATGGTGGCTGGAATTAGGTATGTCTAGTAGTTTAATGAAAAGAAGGACTAGAGTGACATGATAGCAGTGTTCCAGACTCTCAGGGGTTGCCACAAAAAAGAGGGAGTCAACCTATTCTCCAAAGCACCTGAATGCAGGACAAGAAGCAATGGATGGAAACTAATCAAGGAGAGAAGCAACCTAGAACTAAAGAGAAATTTCCTGACAGTTAGAACAATTAATTAGTAGAACAACTTGCCTCTAGAAATTATAGTTGCTCCAACACTGGACGTTTTTAAGAAGAGACTGGACAACCATTTGTCTGAAATGGTTTAGGGCTTCCTACCTGAGCAAGGGATTGGACTAGAAGACCTCCAAGGTCCATTCCAACTTTGTTATTCTGTTCCATTCAATTCTGTTCTGGAATTGTGAAGTGTTACTGGACTGGAAAAAGGGGACTAAGTCATTCTTGATAAATACACCTCAATCTACAGTGTTGATGGCCTTACTCATTCTTTTCAACCTGATCAAGGCTGATCCTACCATTAGGCAGAGTTAAGCAAGCAAACAGTTTTGAACTTATGAGAGAACTGCTACTTGTTATTTAATTTATTAACATTTTATTTTTACTGCCAGCTATGGGTAAGGCACTTCTGAGAATTCCTGCAAAAACACTTGGTTGGATTTAAGTTCTTTGTCTTTTTTTTAAACCTGGATTTACTACTTTAATAGGTTGGTCTTATGTACCAAATGTACATCCAGTCCTAGCAAAATCAGTCAATGCTATAATATACATCTCTAATAAAGAAGAAAAGGAAGGTTTTAACCTCACTTTATTCTTGGTTAAAGTGAGCCTTGACCATGCTAATTAGATATTATATTAATTGCTGCCTGACTTTACCTGAAGAGGATCGTGTTTGAGAAAACTATCCAAAAAAGATGCTTTTTATGTCCCAGACTCATCTATATGCCTTCAGATTCTCATTAGCATATCCAAACCTTAAATGCCTTCAAATTCTAGAAGTTGAAGCACATTTGAAGGGGAAGCTTCATATAAAACATCTTTAAGATAGGAAGCCAAAGATAAAAATGTTCATTAATATTTAAAGGGTTGTATAATTGGATGGAATTAATTTTGCAGCAATCAAAATAAATCTGAGTCCTGCAATTACCATTAAAATTTGGAAATCAACCCTAACTTCACTGTGCCCTGAAACCAGTACAGCACCTTAACTACTAACCATGCTGATTTAGCATAACTACTACATGTTATAATGTACACGTAATTACTGTTACAATGACTGGGTCAAACTGGGATCCAAGTCCCACTTGAAGATCAAGAGGCCTAAGAAAGCTTTGAAGGTACCCATATCAGTTAACTTCAGAAACAGTCTAAGCAAGGATACTGGCTTTGTGGTCTCCTCATTTGGTGAGACCAGACATTTAATATTACTTGTTACTTTTTTCCAGTTTGGTGCCATCCAGATATGCTTGACTTGAATTCCTATAATGCTCTACCTAGTAGAACCAAAGGTGTATAACAATAGGAGTTGAAGTCCAACTCATCTGGAACTCAGTACCTAAATCTAGAGGACATCAGGCTAGGGAAGATGAATTGAAGTGACTACCCTGTTTAATAAGACCCAACCGGAAAATAAGCCCTAGCATGATTTTTCAGGGAGCTCGTAATGTAAGCCCTACCCCAAAAATAAGCCCCAATTAAGATTGTCAACCAGATGGATACACTCAGTACCATATTTCCCTGAAAATAAGACCTAACCAGAAAATAAGCTCTAATCTGTCTTTTGGAGCAAAAATTAATGTAAGATCTGGTCTTATTTTCGGGGAAACATGGGTCTACTTTTCTACTTTTGCTTTTATCCATATTAACATACACATATTTGATTTATGCAAATGTATATCCTCTTATTATCTGTTTTCATGATGCATTTCCTATTTTTAATAATATTTAAATAACTATTGTAGATAAGTGAGTTGAGACATTAATTAACAGCCGTTGATATTTTTGCCTATTTCTAGTGTTCTAGTATTTTATTTAACCCATCATGTCAGCTCATGGATGTAATTTCCAAGGAACAATATTGCTATGTTTGTATAAAAGGAAGCAAATATTCTCATGCATATTTTATCAGATAGAAGAAAAAGGAAGAATCTTCTTCACTAGTGCATTCCGTTTTTTGTCCATCGTTAACTGCTCTCCATTTGTGTTTTTTATAATAAGGTGAGGTGGAAAGGAATAGCTAATTGATGTGTTAATTAATCCCACACAGCAAAGGGCAGGCATATGCAAACCAAGTGTATGTCAGGATAGCAGCTGCTAGAAACCACAAGTGGGGCCAGAGGGAAACAATGGCCTCTTTCACAACACACTTCCTACAATCAGTGCTGTCATTACTGCATTACCAGAGCCTTGCTGGATCACACAAATTGCCCATCTAGTTCACCAGTCTATTACCAAGGTCAGCTATCTGTTGGAATCCTACAGTCACAACGTGAAGGCAACATCCTTCCTTGCCCATAATAAAGCCCTTCAGAAGTAAGACTACCTTTGCATACGTTAGATTTATATAAGTATTTTTCTGAATTTGATGTTTTTACAAAATCATCATCATCATCAACAACATTACAGTCATCTTTTTCACATCTTGTAGAAAATATAAATCAAGAGACAGTTCTTTATCCAAGTCTTAAGCAACACTTAATAACAGTACTAAACAACTCACTCCCCATTGGGTCATCATTTCAAAAATATTTATCTAAACATAAACATAATGACCACTTGTGGCCAAGAAGCAGTGAAAGCAGGAACAACTTTTGACTTCCTGCTGGCTTCCTCACTCAGTTTTCCTGTGGGAAGCTGGAAAGGAGCATCAGAAACTTTTCTTCCTTCCTCCCTCAAATACTTCTCCATTTATTTTGCTTGGGGAAGCTTGCAGGGGGGAAATCAGAAGCCAGCAGGAACCTGCCAATTGAAGACCAACAGGTAGGTAAGTAGCTGCTGATGGGTTGGGGAAAGGAGTGAGTTGGTGCGCAGTTGTGCAACTCAGAAATGGTATGTGTGGGTACAAAATGTGCTGCATAGGTTGAGAAGAGTATATGAGTCTGGGCCAGAGATCCTGCATGCATGAGGGAGAGCACATGGGTGGCCATCTTAGATTGAAAGGGTGTCCAAGGGCACCCGAGAGGTCCTGTGCAGGTCGGGTATGACACACATGGTGGCAGTTCAGGACATGAAGAATGCATAAGGGTTGTAGGGCTCTGTAAGAGGTGCTGCACCATGTGGGGTGTGGATTGGAAGGATCATGGACAGAGTGCAGCAGGGCAGTGTGGGTTAGAAAGATTGTATGAGGTACCAAAGAGGTGCCACACGGATTGGGGAAAGCATGTGGGAGGTGTGTGTGTGTGTGTGTGTGTGTATGTGTAAGAGATTCCATGCAGGCAGGGAAAGCACACAGAGGGCAGAGTAGGGCTAGAAAGCATGTCAGGGGCAGGGCAGGTCGGAAGAACATCCAAGGGATGGCATGTGCTGGGAAGGCAGTGGTGGGTTTCAACAATATTTACTATCGGTTCTGTGGCCGTGGCTTAGTGGGCATGGTATGGCTTCGTGGGCATGGCTTGGTGGGCATGACAGGGGAAGGTTAGTGCAAAATCCCCATTTCCTCCCAATCAACTGGGACTCAGGAGGCAGAGAATAGATGGGGGCAGGGGTGGTTCTCCAAACTACTCAAAATTTCCACTACTGGTTCTCCAGAACTGGTCACAACCTGTTGAAACCCACCTCTGTGGGAAGGGTACACAAGGATTCCTCCCACCCAGTTCCTTCCTCCCTCTCTCTCTCCCTTTCATCTTCTCTTCCCTTTTCTTACCAACAGACAGGTAAGTGGCTGCTGCTGTGAGGGAAAAGGAAATGAGAGATTGTGAGACTGGCTGAGAAATTGTAACGGAATATTGAAAATGAAGATCATGTAACCCCAGCACCAGCCCAGCTGCCCAGGAGCCAATTTCATTCCCGCACGATTCAAGGGTCCCGGATTTTGGACACATTCTGTAATCTAGCCCATTTGAGGTACCTTGATTCAAACATTGTTGCACCGTTTTACCCAGTTAAAGGTCATGAGTTTTACTAGTATATAGATTTCATTATCTTTCCTAGTTAGGTAACATCCAGTGCTGGATTTGTGTTTATACAATGCAACTTAGATGAACATTTTCTTTCTCTCCTACCACACTTTTCTGAAAAACTGTCCTTCAGCTTAAGAGCAAGTGTTGGAAAAGTACCATGTTGGGTTTTTCAATTATTCGTTTTTATTCACTATACTGACTAATTTTGGATTGTCCAGAAACAAAACAAAACTGGCCGCCTCTCTGATTTGTTGATAATTTATAAATGTTAAATAGCATTCAGTCAATACAGCTCCTTAGGCAGCTTTGCTGGCTCTTTTGCTCCATTTTGAAAACAGATAATTTATTTGTAATACTAGCAATAGCACTTAGACTTATATACCGCTTCGCAGTGCTTTTACAGCCCTCTCTAAGCAGTTTACAGAATCAGCATATTGCCCCCAACAATCTGGGTCCTCATTTTACCAACCTCAGAAGGATGGAAGGCAGAATCTGCCAAATTGCAGGCAGCTGGCAGTCAGCAGAAGTATCCTGCAGTACTGCATTCTAACCACTGCACCACTGTGGCTCCTATTGCTTCCTTCTTTAAGACAACCAGTTGCCAATCCCCACCGGAAGATGTCTTCTCTAGAATTTCTTCTCTAGGAAGTGACTACTTTTTATCCAAAAATCTTCATTCTGAAATAAGTAACAGATACCTAAAAAGAAGAAGAAGCAAAAATTGGCAGCTCAAAGTAGATATAAAACTTCTGAACTAAAGTTGGTAGACAAATATTGCATGGACTATGGAGCAGACTTGAGATCAAAGCAATTTGTAAGATCCATAGATAGTTCAAAATAAATGTTGAAGCTTTGTTCTGTGATGACACCCGGATATATAATCCAGGATGAAGAATGTAATCATTTGCAATGTCTCTGCCTAAAGGAGACACTCCACAAGATATAACTGTTGCAGGAAGAGTTCATGAGAAATTACTTATTTGTGATTGTCTCTAGTTTTCTCCCTGAGTGAGCTAGACTGTATGCAGCCTGAAAGCAAAGCTTTTGTTAAATGTAAGTCCCAAGATATTGGCATATGACAGCAATTATTAATGCTCACTAAGTTTTTGTTGCCGCTGTAAGCAGAGTAAAATGCAGCCATACCTTTCAAAACCTTTGTTACAGAAGGTCATTTAATGTGTTAAGGTGTAAATATATACCCACAATCTTTATTTGCATATAGGGGTCGGGGGTGATGGTGGCAAGAACCATAGTTGAGAAAAAATTACATTAAGCGATAAACAAATGTAAGGTGCAATTTGTTAAAAGTGGATACCTTTTTTAAATTCACACTCTCAGTTATGTGTCTGTTGATTTTGCATGAGCCTATGTTGATGACGCCCATGGTGAGTGTTTAGCTATTCTTGGCTTATCCCCAAAAGCAGACATGAAATAGCAGTAGACCAGCTTACAGCTTGGATGGAAATATGATTTGGATATTGCATGGTTGTAAATTAATTTGTGAGATTTAAAAAAAATCCCAGATAGTGGCAAATAACGTCTGCATAGTACTGCTGGGAAGACATGTCCATGTAAACTCTGGAAGATAAAGACCTTATGTGATGAACAGTTTAAACATTTATAACATCTCAAAGACTCTAATAAGTTTTAGAACATGCTGATTAATTTATTTTGTTGTCAGGGTACAGAAATGGTGACATTAGCAGTGGGTATCAATAGGTACAACATTAACCCGTGAGCTTCATGAAAGAAGCCCATTCTTCTGAAGAGCAAATTTGATAGCGTAGAATGAAAAGAATACAAGAGAGACTGAAGTTTATTCCATGGTGACAAGGTTCAATATATAAAAGACTATGGTCCTGCATAGGAAACTATGCCCTTTAATTTGCCCTTAATAGACATTTAACATAGGCATTAAAGATGGCTAAAGGGAAATACATAACTAATCCTTGGTGGTTTGGACCATTTCACATTTGCGCATCAATGTGATGGAGAGGAAATTCCACTGCTCCTTTTAGTTAATATGGTGCTTGTTTTCACACACCTGCTGTTTAGTGCGGCTGTTATGCAAAGTTTCATTTTCTTCCCCCACCAAGTCCTCTGCTGAAAGTCCTTCTTTAGTCTTTCATTTCTAGACCTACAGGTCTTTCAGTCTGGGATGCCTGACTCCAGCTGTGAGCATTTGGAAAACCAGCCTATCGAAGAACATTTAGATGCATAACTCCAGATCCTAAATGACACTTCGGCAACATTTCCCTGATGTTCTGCCTTCTCCTTCCCTGGGTTTTTATAATGTGTCTTTGCACTGCTCATTGCTGGTAATGAGGCCCCGCCTAATTGCCATTCAATAAACTCCAGTTAAATTAACAGCTTCATCAGATGAACATCAACATCTGCTCCGTGACAGCTACAGCTCTCCCCCATCTTCCAATCCTAATGCCCATGATATTCAGTCATTGATTGACAGCCAACAAATCAAAGCCATGTGTTACGGCTTGGCCTCAACTGTTACTAGTTGAGCAAATAAATATATTAAAAAAACATATATGTGTTGAGCAAAAGAGAGATTCTAGCTGTGTTTAAAACCAATCATAAGAATATGGGTACATCAGTGGGTCATCCATAGCTAAAGAGATTAGCCTCCTAGATCTGGGTTGCAAAAATCTGGAGGACCACAAGGTGGTGGAATAGACATAGAGAATATTCTAGCTATACAGGATGAGTAGTCATTATCTGACCTTTAGCTGCCCAGAACTGGTAACCCTCACTTAGTAATTGAGTACATCCATTCAAAGGGGTAAGTTGTGGGGAAAGTATGCATGTATCTTCTTAGAACCAGATCAGTCCTGTGTATATTTCTCCCAGTGGTATGTTTTTCCTTTAAAACAACAATGACAACAAAGCAGAAGTAGACTCAGAGGAGGCCTGCTTAGCTAGATAAATTGCTGGTTGAAGAGGAGGAAAATATGTCCACCCTTTTACATAACAATGGCTAAATTTGACTTAGATACCTATAATAAAATAACATCCAGCATCCTATCATAGTTGGACACAACAGATCAATTAAGGAATCAGGACAGGCTATGTGATATAAGATGAGAGCCAATGGGTGAAAGTATTACAGTAATGTAACATTGAGTTACATTGAATATGAATTTTCTACCTGTGGAAGCTATTAAGCAGTGGAACAACTTGCCTCCTTAAGTTGTGGATCAGGTTTTCAAGAAAAGATTGGACGGCCATTTGTTTGGGATGGTATGAGGAATTGTGCTTTGGGATGGAAATTGAGCTAACAGACCTCCAAGATCCCTTTCAACTCTACGACTTTTCAGTCTGATCAGGTAGAACAGACAGGAAACACAATCAGATAAGCTAATTCTATTTTATTGCAAAACTAATTAACAGACTCTTGCAGGTCTGAAATTCTCTTGGCATCACCTTTATAGCCCAAGAATGTAGGGAGGGTCCATTCTGAGCCTTTTGCTCTTCTCACTGTGCAGCTGCAAGGTGAGTCTCTTATCTGACCATTCCCTAGGCAGTATGCCTTGACTCCATCCCCCAATGTCACTCCCCCAATGTCACTCCCACATACCATTACAATGATCTTATGATGATTTCTCACCATTCCTGTCCGGATAGGGATGGAGAGATTGCTACTATACTCCTCATACTGTGTATCCTGGCCAAAATTGTTGCATCACTCAGCTCAATTTAAAGAACAGCCCTACCTTGGACTTTGCTATTTTATGTTAAAAATAACCCCATTATTAGTTTACTGCTTATGAATAAAGTATGGGAGATTAATTCTCTCCCCTCTCTCCATATAACTGTATATACATTTATGGTTAAGTTTTGGATTATAAGAGGCTTAATTGTAATTTAATTTACATCTGTATTATTCATATATGTAAACCATAGTACTATTTTTTCCCCAAAAACCATGTAGTCACATTTAAGAATCCTTCTTGCTTCTAATTCTGTGGTCCAAATAACCATGCTCTGTGCCATATATGGATGACCTTTTGAGAGCCAAATGCATCCATTAACATGGGGTAGGGGGAGTTAAGATCTATAAAATTGGAGAGTTACATGACCTACAGATGTGGCTTATTTTTAGAAAAAACTGGGTTCTTTTTACTATAATTGTTATAGAGCTCATGTTATTCTTTTTTTAACTTTACCTGAACTTGAAAAGGCAGATTTTAACTTTCATCAGCCATGGTCTGAGTCAGTTGAAAGAGATGTTGAAAGGAATCTCCAGAACAGCATGTAGCTTTCTAGTTTTTGCTTACCCTTGTTTTATGCGAGTGTGTGTTTACCCTCAATGTTTAAATCATTTTTTTAAATAATTATGTAGGTTTATTTCATTTTTCCCCAAAATAATTTTAACCAGTGATTACAATGTGTTCATTTATTTTGCTTGTATATTGTTTTAAATGATTTCCTTTTATTAATTTTAAAAATTACTCTCTTCTATCATTAGCCAACTTTCAGCATCATTAGAAGTAGAGGAATATATATATAGACATATGATTACCGTTACACATTTAATTTCTGTACTTGAATATATTGGATATATTGTTTTATGGATGATTAGTTTGCAATTATTAATTGATATAAAATTCATTTACATATACTTTCTCTCTACTGAGCTGACAGTCCAGTATATTTACAAGAAATATTACCCATGCTGCACAAGGATGGATGGCACTGCCCCATTAGGGGGGAAAAGCCTCTTGCTTCTCCCACCGCTTTGAACAGGGAATGCCTACATTTTAATTGCAGCTGCATGTCCCACATATTTGTAAATAAACTCTAGCTAATATTAAGAGAGTGCTTTGTGCATAGGAAGGCCAAGCAAGCCATTTTAAAAGGTCACCTACATTATCAACTCCAAATCTAATTAGTTACTGCTTATCTGTAATGAAGGCTTCTTCCTGGAGAGCTCTGGGGAAGAATGAGCAGCCTTTGCAAACGCTCTTAAATTTTCCTCTGGAACTAAGAAGGAAGAATTGGAATTGAAAGTATAGTTTTCATATAGAATAGTCCTTTTCAAAAACAGACTGAAGTTTTACTAAAATATCTTGTGGGTTATTGCTATTTTAGTAACTGCCAGTTGAAATGTATAAGCTGAATATTTCAGGCAGTTTGCCATTTTAATTAGTTAGATTTTTTTTAAAAATATATCTGTGATACTTAATAAACATGTTTTGGAACAAATCTGGCAGTCAGGATTGACAATAAAGAGCAAAAATGCAGTCTTCTTTACTTAATCTTTTTTTCTCAGATATTGTTGTTTTAATAACCCATGTCAAGAAGAACAAATCAGTATTATATTCAAGGCATCAAGACTGAAGTCTTCAGGAGGCTTAGCCTATCACAGATATATTGACAAAACAGAGATAGGTATATCCAAGACCACCCAAAAATGTCATGGTTCATTTGGAATTTAGATAGTCCAGGGCTCTCTGGAATATTTTAACTCAGCTTTCCCAATTTATGCTGTAATATCGAATGGAGATTAGGGAACTGGAGTCCAATAAACAGGAATGACTAGGTTGGAGAATATAGACTTAATCAAGTCATCTGTTCTGAGAGTTAGATTAAATCATGGGGCTATCATAGCATGTTAACATCAGTAGTAAACCAAACCCAAATGATTCTGGGGAGGAGAAACCAGTTTTCAAGCTTCCAGGATCCCAGTTTAGAAATTAAGCAATACTATAAAATGATCACATACCTCCCTCCCTAGTCAATTCACTTGGATTCTAAAATCAGATCAGTTACACCCTAGCTAAGCTGAGACCTTTATCTGCTGAGCCTACATTGCTAAGAAATTATCTGAGTGGTAGACTAAGAAAATAAATATTTTCTTCGTACAGCCATCCATGTAAATTCTAGTCTATTGTTGGCTTGCTCTGTGCCATTTTACTAACCATGCAAAGAGTCCATAGGCATTTCCTCATTCTCCCTTCCCCTCATCAGCTAAGTAATTTATGATAGAAGCTAAATGTTGTTAGTGTGGTACATTCTAAACTCCCTTGTTCTTTCTTCTCATAGCAGGTGGTGTTATCGTGAAGGGGAACATGCTTAAATCTCTCACATGGTGTTTTACAATCTCCCATCTGTGGCAAGACACAGGTGGACAGCTTTGCAATAACACTTTGTGCAACCCTATGGATTTTCACAGCAATCCATTTTCCTGTAATCCAAAAGGCTGCAATGAGATGGTGTATCTAGCATCTGCCTTCAGAGAGGAAGGATACACTTTCAAATAGACACCCATCCATTAAAGGAGCAGCCTGCACACCTGGGAACAGCTGTGAGATATGTGTGTTGGGTATTTGTCAGAGGAAAGCATGAATAAGATAGAGACATAATGAGAAGTGGAGGCAATCAGAGAATGGTAGACTTAAACTGCTTGCCACTTGTAAATGTTTAGGAAAATGTCTTTTCTGTTTAGAAAATGTCTTGTACAAAGTCAAATTCTTTGTCCAGAGCCTCAAGCAGAGATTTTTCACATCATCTACAGACATCCCTGGGCTGGCTTTGCTGCAGGCCCAGCATTGATAAATAACTAAAAATGCCAGGAATTAAATGTGCTCTCTAACTAAGTTATAAGCTCCCCCTTGCAGGAAGTTTTATTGTGGGTTTTTTCCCTCAGTAAGAAATGGGTTCTGTTAGTAGCTTTCAGTAGACTCATGCAGAACTTTTGTCATTTTTTTCTAGTTCTCTAATCCAAAGCAAGTAATTGCTGTGCAAAAGTCTTTGGTTGTATTGCGTGGTTAAGATTTGAAACAGTTAACTTGTCCTTTGTGGAGAACATTGCTGGATGGCAGTTGGCAAGCTTTTCAATCAATCATTCTTAGCATATATATTTGGCATTGACATAATACAGTATTATAGGATTTACTGGATTGGTTGTTATTTGTTTATCTATTATAACATTTCTCAACCATCCCATTGCCAAAGGACTCTGGGCAGAAAACACAAAAAGTGAAAATGGATCAGGGGTGAAATGCTCCCGGTTCGGTCCGGTTCGGTAGAACCGTTACCGGACATGTGGCCTGGTTCGCCATA
>JANHFT010001886.1:203379-221138 GCA_032467955.1 Pseudoxenodon macrops | reverse complement strand
ATAAAACACCTCCAGGAGCAAAACAAATTAAAGTTTAATTTGTGTGCATTGTTTAATGGACTGTTAAATTGGCCATGGCCACCCAGTCACATGACTACCTAGCCACACCCTCCCAAGCCAGTCCATCCCCCCAAGAGTCTGAGGCATTGTGAATTGGCCTCCTGTTTAAAGAGTTTGAGGACCCCTGCTATAAAAGAATAGGGAGAATCCCCTATTCAGATCTCAGGCTGATTTGCCTCTTCATTCCTTGGGAAAGATCTGTTCCCTTCTGTGACTCCACATTGCACCACAGGTAGTCAGTCTAAAGTGCCACAGTTATGACTGAGCAAGGAAGCATAAAACATTTAGCCCACTTTAAACTTTATTTTATTGTTAGAACATTTGGAAGCAGGCTATAATGTGATCTTGTGCATTAAGGGAAGCATGTTTTGCCCTTCCAAACTTGCTTCTTGAAAGATTGCAACACTAAATTTTCTGAGACGAGAGATAAGGTAATTCAAAAGCATTTTCTCTTGCACAAAATTCTTTATTTGGAATTGCTGTTAAAGTGAAGCACGCACATGTCTGAGAACCAGTTTGGCATCATGGTTAAGACACCTGATGACAGTCTTCCTAGGTAATCCAAGTGGGAAACAAGACAAGATGAATTAATTCTACTTAATTGTTTCTTTATAATATAACAGAATCTCGCAGGTCTGAAGGCATAAATGTTATGCCTACACTTTTAACTACTTGATCCATTAGGGCAAGTCCTTCCTAAGTTTCTTTCTCCTAAAGTTATTCACATTCATGCATCCCATTCCATTAAGCTAGAAAATTGGAGACAATTAATTTTAAGCCTGACTTAGGCTTGAAACCAACTGAGAAACTTTGAGCTAATCATTCTCTCTTAGTCTTCAAGAAGAGGCAATGGAAAACCACTTCTGAAGATTTGGCCAGGAAAATTGCCAAGACTGGTCCGTGTAGTTACCAGTAATTAAGATTGACTCAAAGGCCCAAAAACAAACCAACGATCCCATGCAATGATTAGATAGCATGGGGAGTTTAGGAAATAGGTACATCAATCCTGTAGGAGGATGAAATCCTTTAGACATAATGTGCGCTTTATAAACAGCCTCTGAAAATGGCTTACATATCCTTACCGTATTCTTCCAAGTCTAAAATAAAACAAATGTTCCACTCTGTATTTGGATCTATCCAGGCCTGTCAAACTGGTGGCCCACTGGCCGGATGCATCATGCACAGGCATTGCCCACCCTGGCTCCGCAAAGGCAAAAAAACACCCCAATATGTCACGATACGTCATGTGACACGATCAGGTTTGACACCCGTGCTCTATACGGTTTTATCCTTGTCTTTTATAAACACACCGAGTAGATTTATTGAAATATTCTTTTGGTTTCCTTGAGAAATGGAATGTTTTTTTACGAGTGTAATTCCTCACATGTCTTCAAAAGAACTGACGTTGTTGATTAAATCTATTCTTTCCCCACCAAGAGAAGAAAAAAAAGAACAAGGACAAATTTATGAGATGCCAAGCATCTTTTAATATATTCAAAACTGTAAGACTAGCATGCAAAAAAAAACTGGGTATATGTTATTTAGCAGGATTTATCAATCATAGAAATGAGCATCCTGTAGGTCTGGGTCAATACCTTACAGCCCATTAAACAGAAGGAAGGGAAGCATGTTTTTTATGTTCAATATGACAGACAGTGAGAATGAATAATAATAATAATAATAATATATGTTCATAGTTTCAGCTGTCAATATCAGAATGAAAAATGACCAAACATTAATCCATCAAATAACGTTAACTTTGCCATTCTTGATTATTACTTGCCACCTGAACTACTAACCTGAATTACAAAACTTTTATTTTAAAATATGAAATGGTTTTTATGTTTAATTTGAATAGTTCAGTTTGCTGGACTACCAGCAAATACCAAATGCTTTATAGCTGCCAGAATAATTGCAAATTAGAAAGAACCATTTAAGCTAACTGAGAAAGAAAACAGAAACCAAAGCACACCATATAATGGTTCAGTAACTGTAGCATTCAGTTATTTGTGGTAAAGATAATTTATTATACTGTTAATAACTAATTCTTAATAATGTTTCAATTAGGAACATTCATGTTTTCAACTTATTAAAATATTACTTCCTAAGAGTAGGAAATTTGATTATCAACATGAAACTGATTCAGCAGCAAGGAACCACCAACACAGAGAGGGCAAGCCACTAGTATATAAAATGAGAGCAAACCCTACTCCCTTCTAGCATTGATAATGTGAACTAGTTTGGTAATGAAATGTCTGCAAGAAAGCTCAGAGGACCCACTGCTCAGAATTCCATCTGCACCAGTAGGAAATAATGTTTGCATAGCAGAGGCTAGAGTGGACAATGTTGGTGGCAAGCTTAGGTTGAGGAATATAATTTCTGGTAAATAACCAAATAACAGAATAGCAAGAGTTGGAAGGGACAGTGGAGGCAGTGGTGAAATCCAATTTTTTTACTACCGGTTCTGTGGGCGTGGCTTTGTGGGCATGGTGAGGCTTTGTGGGCGTGGCTTTGTGGGCATGGCAGAGGAAGGATACTGTAAAATCTCCATTCTCACCCCACTCTGGGGCCAGCTAGAGGTGGTATTTGCCGGTTCTCTGAACTACTCAAAATTTCCGCTACCGGTTCTCCAGAACCTGTCAGAACTTTCTGGATTGCACCCCTGATTGGAGGTCTTCTAGTCCAACCTCCTGTACAAGCAGGAGACCCTGTACCATTTCAGAAAAGTGGCTGTCCAGTCTCTTCTTAAAAACCTCCAGTGATGAAGCACCTACAACTTCTGAAGGCAAGACATCCCACTGTTAATTGTTCTCACTGTTAGGAAATTTGTCCTTAGTTTTAGGTTGGTTGATAAATTCTTTTGTCAGATGATGTCCATGCAATACAAACTTGGACCTTTCGATTCCCCCCCCCACTTCTAAACAGCATCAGCGTGAGACATGCTAATTTGAATTTTGTTTCAGTAAAATCAGAAGAAAACTAATGTTCAATCTGCCGAAAAAGCATAACTATAACTATAACTATAACTATAACTATAACTATAACTATAACTATAACTATAACTATAACTATAACTATAACTATAATAAAAGTGACTCCTAGTCTTGCCTGCCTCCCATCATGAAGTGGGAAATAACTTGGAACAATCTTATAGAAAGAGGTCAATTCACATAGGAGAAGACAATCCTGCAGCTGATCTGTAAATAAACCACCTCAGGTCTCCAACTCTGCTAATGGTTAAGGTTAACGGAACTGTAGTCCAACACTTTCTGGGAATCCAAAGTTGGGAATCACATGAAAACAACTTACATGCTTTCTCCCACTTTTCATTGCAGGCATGGGAGATCACAGTTTTGCCCAGGTAACAGGAGAAACTGTTCTTTTAAACTACAGTGGTACCTTGGTACTCATTGTTAATTGGTTCTGGGATGTAGGATGACTACCAAAAACAACGAGTACCAAACATAATGAGTTTCCCATAATGAATAATAGAAATGAATTTAATGCATTTCCAAACCAAAGACAATGCACATTTTAAGGTGATATGTAAAAAGATAGGATTGTATATTACTTTATATGAGAAATAAAATAAAAATTAATAAATACTTAGATTAAATAAAACAAAAACTTTATCTGTACTGATGAGAAAAAAGTACAAAAATACACAAAATGGCCCCAGAAGCTAAGATAAGACTGCAAGGGGTTGTGTACAGGGCAAGAGCTAGCATGTGACTAAAGTGTGACCCTTTGTTTTGGCTGGATGCAACCAACAAGTTCTAGCTTGCATGTCAAGTACCAAACAAAAAGTACTGGGACAAAATATTATCATCAAAATGTGTCAAGACAAGTTTCAAAGCAGTTGAGTACCAAGGTACCATTGTAATCAATTAAAGAAAGATGTCCACCCTCCAGGCATATTACAAATCACTTATTAATTTGTCTGATTGCAGGCTACATTAGATTAACTTTCTTGTGGCTAGAATTCTGGGAGTTAAAAGTCCCAACTCATGTGGATGAAACCAAGTTAAGGAAGCTTGTATTACTCTGGATAATAGAGGCTATAGTGAATTATATTTATATGTATTAATATAAATGATGATAGTTTAGAAAGATTAACAGGTAAAAACAGAAATATATATATTATTGCCCACAACAAAAAGAAAAAAGTAGAGGTTGTTAAATTGATTGATTTATTCAAAGTAAAGAACATATCTAATTTTGTTTCCATTTGGAAATTGCTTGTGGATTTTGTGCTTGTGACGAGACAAAATGAAACTTTGATTTTGGTTTTGCTGATTATTAGATAGGTTTGTTATAGAAATGGCTAGTATGTTATTGTGTAAAAGTACAAAGTTGAGGCTATACTGTTATCTTCTACTGTGCTAAAGAGAGTCAGAAGTCAATGCCTTGTTTTTCTTTCCTCCCTTCTACCCCACACTTTTCCCTTTTCTCTTTTTCTTCCCTTAGTTTCCCATCATTTTCATTTTCTCTGTATTTTATATTCGGATAAACTAATACAAATTTTCAAACAGGAATGCAGGAAGGAAATTTTTGCACGTATCCCATTCACAAAAAAATTGTCATAGCTTTGCCTGAAGGCAGCAGTTCCTTCCATTCTAGCCTTTCCATGGAGCTAGAAATACTAACATTAGCCGGAATAAGAAAATACAGAAGCATTTGTGTGGGCTGCCGATGGACCTGAGGATATGAAGCAGTAAAGAAATACACCCCTGATCTTATCTAAAGCACTCCTTTGAATTTTCCCTGGCAGTAAATGGCAGAACAGCAAAATAAAATGTTTTCTAGACTGTCCATTGACAGGACATAAAATTCCATCCCTTGAATATTTCTGAAGAGTTGTTTGAAAACTTGATCCAAGGCTTAGGTTTCATGACTTCCTTTGGCAAACGTGACTTTTCACAGGGAAAGTGACAGAAGTGCACTTTCCTTTTGTTTCTGTGGGAATTGGCTCATGCTTGCAACCTCTTTCACGCCTTATGCACGTTATCGGATCTGACATGAATGCCTGTGGTTCAGTCATTTGATCTCTTCCAACATGGTTAATTTGTTCACTGCTGTAGCCTTTTGCTTGTTGAAATGTAGAGATTTTGATCTATTTATGAAAGTCTCCACTGTTAGGCCATGGTGTAGCAGTGTCCAGCTACACATACACCATATAATTAAAGGGTCACATTAAAAAAGTGAAAGTCAAGAAATTATCAAAAGCGAGACCTACTGTTAATTTTGAAAGCAAAAGAAGAAACCGGAAAGCTTTTACAATAAATCTTGCAAGGTTCATTGAACAAGAGTATCAATGGTACCCTAAAATATTATATTATATCCTGCTATCTCAAAAATCACAAGCTGATCAGCTAGTCTAACTCTTTTAGGATTAAAATAAGATATATAAAATAATAGTAACCTAAAGTCAAATGATTAATAGGCAATTATTTGATTCTAATTTTTATCTGTGATGGAAAAATATCTGAAAGGTCTTTAATTTGATGCCTTTAAATTGGCGGAATTCCATAATCCTCCTAACTATCCAGAACAGATGTTTATCCAGTCTGCTTTCATTAATATTAGCTGATATCCCTCATTTCAAGACAACTAGCTGGTGAGGCGTATTTTTGATTATCAAAAATGCAACGGTAACTAAATAGTACAAGTGAACACATTTTAAGCAGGGGACAGAGGAGTGTGGAACATTCAGTGGCTATGAGGAAGACACACTGTATGGAAAGGCACAAGTGTGCAACAGATGGGATGATAATATAATGAGGGGTAAGGTTATGATTTCCATTTCTTCCTAAATTTTTATTTGCTTTTCCAATGGGTTACGCTATTTTCACACTTTCGCTAGAGTTGTTTTGTGATCTCCACCATTGCCCTCCAAATGATGAGAAATTGTGCTGCAATTGCAGTGCAATTTTTGATAATTGCACTGCAGAATCACTGCACTACATCCAGATATGGCACTTCAGCTGCAGGTTGCCCATCTGCATTTTAAAATATGGTGTTTTTTTTATTAACACCTACGAATAAATTGGGAAAATATCCTTGAAGCAGATGTGGAAGCCAAATCCTAAGGTCATACTCTGACTCTGCTGAGATATTTCGCACAAAGAGCTGATAGGAATTAGGAAGATGCTGACTGCCAACAGTTTGTGGCGTGAATGGTTTGGAGGGCGTCTTTACTTGCCCTATCTCTTCCATCAAAAGCTGAAGATCCTTTCTTATCTTGGTTTTCTGATAGAGCATAGCTCTAAAATTAGAGACAAATACAGCTGTCAGAACAAAGAGCTCAAGCTATGATGGATGGCTGCTGAGATGACTTTGGCTTCTCGTTATCTCTCGATCTGCCTTGGCACTCAACAAGGGAATGATGCAGTGGATTGCTATCAGCCATGGAAGCAGAGAGCAACAGTAGCATCCAGTCTGATCTAAATAGTTTGCTTGCAAAATCTAAACAGATAAATGAACATTCAAGTTATATAGTCTGTTACTGATGAGATCAAGCAGTATATGAATGGCATTTCATAAAAGAGACAACTATAAAAAAATCCCAACAATAAAGATTTCTAGTAGAATCTTTACTCAGATTTTCATGTGCTACGGTTCTGCTCCAATCTCCTTAGTTTTTTTTTAAAGTGTCATCCTCTTTCTTTTCTGATCTCATTTCTTCTCAAAGAAAATGTCATTAAAAGCTACTAATAATGCAAAACAATAAAATACAGTAACATCTTGCTCCTTCCCCCTGTATGTTGATCGCTCTATGGCATTCAGTACTGAACAATGAAATAAAACTACCGTATATCCCATTACCAATAGTATTGACAACCCAAGCATTTATATAAAACTATCAAAACAAGTGCTACTGCTGACAGGTTGAGTAGACATTGCTTGGTATTTTGATGAAATCTGAGCACAGTCATTCCATGTTTATATAAAACTAAAGGCTTAACCTTCTTTCAAATGTTTACTAAATGCTCAAGATAGGCAGATGTAAGAAAATACAAAAGCAAGAAATTATAATTCAGGTTTTCCAGTTCTAACAAGACATGGTTTTGCCCTTTTCCTAGACCAGCCAGGAAAAAAGTAAAACATTTAGAAGTAGAATATCTTCTATTTTTGAGATATTCATTTTGAATATCTGAAAATGAAAAGAAGTAGAAAATCAGAAGAGTCTAAATATTATAGAAATATTGAAGAATATTTCTTAAAGCATAGACACTCATCTGCAAACACTTCAAAGCGAAAGTAATAAATAGGGTAGATCAGGATAGATAAAATCTTTCTGAAGAATTAGTTGTAACGTTTCCTTTCTCTTTCTCTTTCCCTTTGCCAATGAAATTTCTTCCCCATGCTTTGGTGTTGGTGTACTCGGTCTATGCCCACCACCTGCATCACCCAAGATGGCTGGACTATTATGCAGGCTGTACCAAAGCAAGACTCTTTTGTGGAACATTACTGAGTGGCAGCACAGCAGGAGAAGTGTGCAACTGGAGAGTGCGCCTCTTGAGCTATCAGACGTCTCATATATGGGAGTGGTGACATCCTGGACACCTTCCAGCTTGGGAAATTACCTTCTGCCTCCCTAAATACCCCCTGCAGTTTAAATTAGAAGCAGCCTTCTTCCCTCTGTCTCTTCCAACTGCTCCATAGGGTTTTTGTGATCTGTAAAACAGCTGCTGTCAAAAGTAGGAAAAGTAGTGCGCTGCTGGCAGTGTGGGACAGCAAAGACTTAGATGACTCACACACCTGCTGGCTTGTCAGCAGCATTGTCCATATTTTCTTTGTGATGGATCCTTTCCATGAGAATATTGGCATGTCTGGTAAATACAGTTGGGTCATCTCTATTAATAATCATAACCTTAATGGTAGCACATTTGCTAACAAATTTTATTATATTTAGCCCTCGCTTACTGACTGCTCATTCAGTGACTATGCATAGTTACAACAGCGCTGAAAAAGGAGATTTATGATGAGTCCCCAAAGTTCCAGACATCACACCATCCCCACAGCCATGGGATGCCATCCACAACATTCACTGCCAGCTTCCAACAAGCCCAGTCAATGGGGAAGCCATCAGGAAATCCCAAGCTCCAGTCATGTGATGTGTTTAATCACTATGGATAGTTCACTTCACAACAGCACTTGACTTACATCATCAGTTTATCAGTTCTATTCCAGAGGAAGGTTCCTGCTACATAGAATAACCATCATCAAGCCCCATTTTGGAAGGTGAGGATCCTCAGAGGTGCTCCCTAGTTGTTTAGGTAAGATCGGCAGAAACTACCGGGGAAAGGCAGTCCCTAAGGCAATGATGGCCAACTTTTTCAGCACCAAGTGCTGAAAAGGGAGTGTGCACGTACAAGCATTCATCTGAGCCACAACCCAGAAGAAGAGCTGCCCAGGGGGCATGCGTGCATCAGAAAATGCACTTCTGGGTTCCGGTGTGCACATGCGCAGTGGCCAGCTAGTCTTCCAGTTACTGGCGCACATGTGTGCGTGCGACAATCAGTTGGCTGGTGTGCATCTCACACCAGAAAATGGAAGACCAGCTCTTCCAGTTTCTGGCACTGCCGCATGCACGAAGGCCAGCTGATCATTGCGCACATATGCATGCTAGAAACCTGGAAGAGAAACAGGCAATGCCACATGTGCCAGGCAATATAGCTACATGTGCCATAGGTTCGCCATCATGGCCCTAAGATATCCAGGTCCTGAGCCATTTAGAGCTCTATGGGGAGTGACCAATATCTTGAATTGCACTAGGAAACCTAGAGATAAAGTAATATCCACAGCAGAGATATAATGTGGGAATACTGTGACTGATCACCGAGCATAGGTGCCACAGCATTCAAGACGTCCTGAAGTTTCTTGTTGGTCTTTAAGAGCAACCGATATAGAGCAAATTATAGTAATCTAACAGAGATTAGCAGCCATTTTAGCAGCCATCCAAACTGAGGAAAAGCCATCCTGGCTATGGATTCTATTTCCTCTTCAAGGGTGCTATTCGATTTACAATCTGCTTGTGGGCTTCCAAGAGACATCTGGTTGGTTACTGAAAGCAATGTCCCTTGGCCTGGCCCAACATGGCCCTTCTATGCTTTTGGTTCAATAACCTGATGTTGTATTAACTGGAAGGAAGTTTCATTGACAAAGCTTTGCTAACCCTCACATCAACAAGGTAGATGTTGTCAGGTTACTAAACCTAAAAACTCTGCTTTTTCTTTTTTTTAAAATTTCCATTATTAGTAGTTAAGACATGTCAGAATTTTTCAGTGTTTCTCCATTTTAATAAACTTTTCTTCTCCCCTTTTAAACCTAATTATATTTATAAAAAATCGGAGTGACACTTTTTTCATATCCTTACTGATATTACCAATGAAAATGCTGTCATGGAAATGCCAACATTTCCCCAGTCATATGTCATATTCCATCTGGGTGCAAGAAAAGAGAGATATAGAAAACCTGTGTGCGGTTACTGATACCATAATGGCAAAACAAATACCCTGCAGGCTTTCTCCTGAAGTTCTGAAGCTTGTGACGGATAAATTTATGTAGGTTAAATAGCTTTTAGCTAAACTTACACACAGCATTTGGGGACTGTCATTTCTTTATGCCAGAATAAACCATATGCAAAAGTTTAAAAGCATATCTCGGTCTGACATAGCAGACTATCCAACAGATTCTTATGAACTGTGAGGTGCATTCAGTTGAATAATCTTTGGGACAAACAATTCTCTGGGTGCAATGCTATAATTAACTCATTTTCCCTCAGAGATAGCCTCATCCTAGAGCCTGCTTGCCAAGAGAGTCTCTTAACTCTCATCTTTTTGGGTAGTGAGAGGGAAAAATACCAAATGAACCTAGCAAATATTTTTAAGCTAGTGTTTACAACTTATCCATTCCTCTGAATTTTTATTATTGGAAAACAAAATAGATGTGCATTTTTCACTCTTACTCCTATACTTTCCACACATTTTCTCAACTTTCAGAACAATTGAGAAGCCTCCTCAAGATAATCATAACAAGACACTAGGATTAACTCAAACATAAGAAATGATCTTTATGTGAATATTTTCTGCAGGAAAAAAAGATCTCCTTTTGTATGGATTGGAGTATATGAAAAAAAAGGGCATGAAAATCTAGTCAGAGTGAGGACACTACTTTTCATACTCAAATCTTACTGGTAGTATATTATAATAAGATCATCCAGCAAGATCCAGTTCCTGATTTCGGATAGACTATGATTGTGAAGAAGAAGAAAAAAGAAAGAGAGCCATAGTAATTTGAAAGAAAAAATGGAATTGAAGAAACAGCACATTAGAGCTGCAATGGTAGTCGATAACACAAAAACGACCACTATAATAAATGAACAATCTTGCCAGTGTTTTCTTTTGGAATGGAGGAGTCTCCATTTTAATCCTCCTAAAAGCCCCATGTTTGGCTAGCTAATGTAGGCAAAATTTTAATATATCTCTAAAAATTATTAGAGCTTTTTTCCAGTTTTTCCAGTTTACCAGAGTTTGAGATAGGCATATGCTTTCTAGGAAATAGTTAATAATGGTAGTTTGCTGATTTCTTAGAATTTGTAGCTCAAGTTTTTTTCTCTCATGAAATCTAGAAATGCTGTTGATTATTTTCTTGAGAGAATGTACTGTATATTGATGGACTGTCTGAGGGAAGAATCAATGACATACAAGACATTCCTGTTCTATGATGCATAAGTTGGTGAATTCAACAAACATATGGGAGGGTGTTATTCCTCCACCCACCAAGTCATACTATAACCAGCCCTTCCTTGAGGCCATTGGAGAATCTCTATTCTTTATAGTCAAATAGTCTGTTCAGCCAAATAAATTCCTATTATAAAGGATTAATGTATTGTTGCTTTTGAAGGAAGCTGAGGTGGCGCAGTGGTTAGAGTGCAGTACTGCAGGCTACTTCAGCTGGCTGCTGGCTGCACTTCCGGCAGTTTAAATCTCACCGGCTCAAGGTTGACTCAGCCTTCCATCCTTCCGAGGTCGGTAAAATGAGGACCCAGATTGTTGGGGGCAATAAGCTGACTCTGTAAACCGCTTAGAGAGGGCTATAAAGGCATTATGAAGCGGTATATAAGTGCTATTGCTATGCTCTTAAAAGTAAGCAAGCAACAAGCCAAAAGGAATTTTTTTCCTAGTACATTAAAACACATTTTCTATCCACTGAGCCATCATCTTGGAATTCTGAAAAAGAAAAAAGGCACCTGTATTGAAATACAAACATTAGGATTAGGCAATAAGGGAGGGGGAACCATATTGTTGTTGGCCTAGAAAGAAAGAAAAATTAGGGGTTGTTGTTGAGGTTGTTTTTTTTCCCCCAGAAACAGCAACGCTTCTGTACACTGTCAGGCTGAAGTCCATGTTTTCCTAATGCATAATAAGAAACGGATGAGGTTCAGTGTGCATGCTGACAGCATCAGTGGCATGGCCTGTATGTTTGGATTTTCTTTTCTCCCTGCCTACTGCCTTTACTCTTCTGTAGCATGATGCTCATCTATCACGATCATTTTAAATGCACGCACACTGCTGAATTTGTCATGCTCTCCATTTCCTGCTCATTGCAAGGCTTGGCCTCATTCATCCACCTTCTTGTGTTTTTGCCTGCTGAAGTCCTGTAATCCTCTATTTGGTTTAGTTCCACATGGCTTCATTGTATATGGATGAAAGAACCCAATGGGAGAAGAGTAAATTACACTAAACAATAATAGGCGGTTTGCTCTGATAATTTTGGTAATGACATGGGCATACACATACATACATTTATTCATATGTGCACACATATTTCTGAACTATTGCAAGTATCAGAGATAAACCTGAAGTAATCTCATGGAAAAAAGAAACCCAATATCTTAAGTCTGTACCTCACAACTGTGAATTTTAGGGAAATGAGTAATCCGTATATGTAAATTTATTCATTTACATTTTCATTCCACTTTTATGACTACCCTAAAGCAGAATGAAAGATTTTCTTATCTAGTTCACATTTGTAACAATCTTTCAAAAATGGGTAGTATCCGCTGCATTTTACAGATGGAAAAATGAGACTTGGGGCCACTGCTGAGTTAAACTGCAATCCTATCCATAACAAACCTTTATCCAGCCTCTATTGCCTCTGTTCTGACTCACTGCCAAATGATGCTGTCCTGGTAATGTGTGTTCAACTTATGGCAAGCAAAGTGATTGGCAGGGTTTTCTGGCTTGGCCATCTTTGCTTTTCTTCACCTCATCAGCCGGTGAGAACAGCATCTTCCAATTACAACCCTACAGGAGGAGCAGGGCAGGCCTGAGCGTGGGACTTTGCTGTCTCTAGGTTCCTCCCCATGCCTTCATTATGTTGTAACTTGGGTTTAAATCATTTTTAAAATGTCACAAAAGGAGCTGAGTCATAAGCAGTATTTTTATTTGGGATTATTATGTAGAGAATGTGAAATGGTGACCTGTATGTTATACTTGCCATAAAGTATATTTATGGCAAGCTCTTTCAGAGGATGTTAAAGATCCTGCACTAAAAAAACATGCATATCTACCAGGAAAATCCAAGCTCTCAATAGCTTTGGTTATTGTATTGCCATTTGCAGATTCAGATTAAAGTTCTCACACTCTAGTACATGCTTCATTAGGTGTCAATTCAAAACAGCACATGGACTCCTTCAGAAGCCCTCTGGAATATATGAGAGAAGAAACCAAGTTTGCTATTTGTCCCAACAGATTTTAAAAGATAACTAAACTCTTGGCCCACTATCTTATTTATTTATTTTATTTATTTAGTTTGTCAAAACAATTACGAGATAACAGGTATAACAGGTATAAATATAAACATGAATATGAATAAATGGGAACAGACAGTAGGGCAGGGACGGTAGGCACGCTGGTGTGCTTATGCAGACCCCTTACAGACCTCTTAGGAATGGGGTGAGGTCAACAGTAGACAGTCTAAGGTTAAACTTATGGGGGGTTTGGGGATATAACAACAGTCAGGTAGTGCATTCCAGGCATTGACCACTCTATTGCTGAAGTCGTATTTTCTGCAGTTGCACTATCTTTTCTAACTCTTTTGGAGAATGGAAGCACAGGCTGGGTTACTTAAAAAATCTGGAACAGTATGGCAGGGATAAATCATGTTATCGTCTCACTGTTCATTTACCACTGAAGCAGCATTTTGTTGAGCTCCTCTATTTGTCATTTCAAAAATACCCTCGACTCCATGTGACAGAGATTCTTTTGAAAAGAAATGTTTGGAATGAGGAATGGGCTGCCAAGAGAGGCAAAGCACAACTACATGAAACAAAGCAACTTTTCCCCAGCTTTTCCACCATCTTCTTCCCAATAAATCTTCCATTTCCAAATGCCTGTTTCTGTTCAACCTACAACTGCATCTATCTCCTGGTTTTAAAGAAATGGTTTGTTTTAATTGCAATTTGTTTTCTCAGCATGTTCCTAAAATAGAAGGGGAGAGAGAGAATTATTTAAAAGGAAACCCCTTAGGTGGCAGACCTGAACATTTCTAATTATAGAAAGCAGAAGGTGCACCAGTGCTGAAGGAAGAAAAGTGCTTTTTCTCAGAGAGAAGTTGGGATGGCATTCTGTGCCTCATTTAAGCTATAGGAGGCCTAATGGAAAAGTTGGGGATTGGCCACATTGGGATGGAAGTAGGTCTACAGAGAATCATCCTTAACCACTGGCAGGAAGGCAGATCTGTGGAAGGCCTGAGGCCTTTTGCTCAGAAGAGCCAGTTAGTTATGTAA
Organism: Pseudoxenodon macrops; assembly: GCA_032467955.1. NCBI lineage: Eukaryota > Metazoa > Chordata > Lepidosauria > Squamata > Pseudoxenodontidae > Pseudoxenodon > Pseudoxenodon macrops. Next base: position 207,283 of record JANHFT010001886.1, on the reverse strand, counting down.
ATTGGAGCTAATGAAATCCAACCCAGGTGGCATCATTAATTAGAGTAAATCAGCCTGTGTTGCCCTGGTGCCAAAATAGGGATGCGATTGTGGGTGGCCAGGGGATACAGGGCAGGACTGAAGAGAAAAGCTTGAGGAAGCCTAGATCCCAACAGGCAAGAACCCCGTGGGTTCCAAATTGAATCAATGAGGGGAATTGTTTCAGAGAATTACACGGAGTGAATTTTCCAGAAAGAACAAACACCCATTGTATTTTACAATGACATATCACTAATCTGAGAAAGTGGGATACCTCTTAAAATAAAGAAAGAAGACATAACTATTTACATAAGGGGGCAGAAGGATATCAGGTGACTAGTGCTATTCCAAAAAACTGTCTGCATATATTTTTATCTATTTCATTCAAACTGCTGAAAAACAATTCGCTTTCAAAATTTCAAAAGAGGGGAATTTTAGTTAAAATATTCATGGGATGGAATTAGGAATCCTTACATTTATTTGGTTAAGAAATAGGTATGGGGTATATATATTGTGTGTGTTTCTCTTCCTCAGTACAATCCTTTGTCCGGTAATCTGCAGTCTTCCAGATCTCTATGCATCTGTTAAATTCCAAAGGAAAATATTAAGAAAGGAATTGGACTTTGGGGCTTTTCAGATTGGGAAGTGTGGGCCTGAGAGGATGGAAAGAGATGTAACAGGAACATTCTCTGCTATCCAGTAATAAAACAAGGGGGGAAAGCCACTAGTGAGACATTCAGAAGAAGTTTCAAGGACTCTGAGATTGAGATATGCAAAAAAAAAAAGACTAAAAAATTCTAAGATTAATTACTGTAAAAACAATGTGATTAAAATAAAGTTGTGAGGATGAACTACAATGAGTCCAGCTTCAAATTCAGCCATGGTCTCTGAGCCTTCAATCCTATGACACATATTTCACTACTAAAGAAAATTCCAACTGGCCAACTTTCCTGGCACCATAGCAATGAAAAAATATTTCATCTATGCCAAGGGGTAAATTTTAAGGTAAGTTCTTATATGTGATCTCTAATATTTGTCACACTTCTACTTCCTGACCACAATCGTTTCATAAGTTTCTATGCCTTTGAAAAGTTATTAGTTGAGGTAGCTTGGAAGTAATTCAGTTAAAGACCACAGTCAATTCTTCTTTCTAATTGTTGGCTAAACTAAGAATTTCCCTAGGGACTTCAGGAAACCAACACCTCTACTTTTATTTTGAAGGACGAGCCACTACAATCGGTGCATCATCTTTGTAAATACTAAGTAGCCAGTACATGAGATAATTACCTAATAGTAATGGAGTATTTCTAGTTTTCCACAACCATAGATCATTGTTGGCTCAAGCAATGCAGAAAATCAATTCCTATGTATTTCCTGTCATGTGTGTTGGAGTTGATTTTCACTGAGATATATCTGTGATTGTCCAACAGCCATGAAATTCTAATTTACCTTAGAAAGCTGTCACTAATGCACAACCTGAAGTTCCTCAAAACCAGAAACTTTGAATTACTTTATATGAACTACCTGGGTGCCATAATATACTCAATAATAAGATTAACATACCCAGTGAATAAAAAACTAAAAGAATATTTTATTTGTTTTATATGGTCAGTAGAAAGTACACATTGGGTAACTTTACTGGATATCAGATCAGAGATTAAAACTTCATACAATAGATCAACCACCTCCAATTTCAGAACTTCAAAATAGCCTTGGCTGCAATTGCTACTAACTCTAGACAATAGAATCACTGACAAAGAATGATAGGAGTTTCAGTTCAATCTGGATAATATCAGACTGGGGAACATTGTTATAAGTCAGAATCACTTGGCAAAAAACAGACAAATTCGCCTTAAGCTGAACTTGATGTTAATAACATGGTAAATACAACCCGGATAAGAGTTATACCTCTCTCTTCTAATCAGAATTTCATTTACATCTGCTGATTTGCATTCTCAGATAAGGCCTTAGCTTGTCATCACATTTCCAGCGGCCAATCTTGCATCCAGTAACTGATATATCTGATGGATATTATAAAGATAGAATGAGAAAGACGGAAAAATCATGATGAAAGGACAGAGGATGGGATTGGATGCAAGCATCTTTTCTTCTGCCATGCTATCAAGCCATTAAGCATTTGCTGTTCTCCTTCAGTGTCACTAGTTCTCCACAATTTTATACCTCTCCAGTCTTCCTTGTTTTGCTCCCAGGACTATTAGCTGTCACTTATTTTGAGGAAATGCTCTTATTTCAAACTCTTTTGTACCAGAGAGAATTATAAAACAAACACTCCTCCCAAACACACAGAACACCAAAAGAGTCTTATATTTGGGAAGTTTCGGCAGCTACATGTAACATACATTTCTCCCTCCTTGTTCATACAGCTGTGTAGGCATCCATACATTGACACTGGCCAAACAGATGGAACGGGGAAGTAATGGGTATATGTCAGCTGCATCCAGGCCAGAAGTTGATCTATAAAGTAATCCCACCCTGATCTATAGCCTAATTCACCTAAAACACAATTACAATCTGGAAGAGAAAAATATTGATTTCAAAATTGCTTTTCAGCTGGAGGAAAGAGGGAGGTGTAGAATGGCAGTGGGGAGGGAGGGAAAGGCAGACAGCAAATACTGAGGAGACTGCAAACATGGATAAGATGGTTTACCAGTTTAAGGGAGAATGCAGCCCAGTATAAGGCAAGCAGTGTTTCCTAATATATTTGGTATCAACAGTTGGAGGCTCCTGGTTCAAATCTAACCAGAGAACATAACAAGGGATGAGTGGAGGGTGGGGGTGAAGGTGGACTAATGATAGAAGCAGCAACTGGAGCAATGAACGCCATTCCCCGCAATACTTCAGGAGGATAACTGGATGACAATGGTCAGAGAGGAGAAAGTGTAAAGAAAAACATTGATGAAGACAGGAACTCCCGACCTAAGTGCCAACCCACCCAAAAAAGGTTTCTGAAACATTTATAACAGCTCTTCTACCTGCCAGTGGATCAAGGCATCACATTTCTTGATTTGAGCACAGCCTAGAGAACCCTATAGAAGTCATCACCCCACCGTGTCCCAGTCAGTGACCACTTAATGTATAATTTATTAACTGAATTGTGCAAAAAGAAATGTAATAAAAGTACCATCCAGACCATATTACCTTCTAAGACTGAGGTCAGACCCAAGCAGATACCGAGTGACTCATTTAATGGTCCAGAATGAGTCAAAATGATGGAATATTTATTCTGATATAGTATAATCCTTTGCATGTTTGCTCTAAGTTCCCACCCCTCCCAATTTGGTGAAATTATTTAGCAGACCACAGCAGGGTTTTGGATCCGATTCCAAAAAAAAGAGCTTTGGAAGATGCGGGAGTGCAAACAGAGCATCTGTCTGAAGCATCTGTGTGCTCCAAAGCACCTTTTTGGAATTGAATATGAAGTAGTGCTCAGCCTTATTATTTTGTCATTAGATTTATATTCCCCTTTTTCCTCCAGGCATTCAAAGGAGGAAAGTTGGACCGTGGCTGAGGCTAGATTTGAACGGAAATACCTGTTCTAATTTAACATCCTAACCATTGACAATGTATTTTGGGGGGGTTTGACCTTAAGCACTTGCTCTTTCAGCTGTAAAGCTGCAAAAGCTATAACTTCATGTATCATTTATGAAGGAAATTATAAATGCATAGGGGTTTAATATTTCTATAAACAGCTTTTGAGTCTATAGATGATAATATAGGGTTATATTAGAGGTTCAGATAGTTTTCCAGTTCTTCCTCTTTCCCTTTTTTCTGAAACTGACCAAATTTACTACCGTGTTTCCCCGAAAATAAGACAGGGTCTTATTTTCTTTTGACCCCTGAAATAAGCACTTGGCCTTATTTTCAG
>JANHFT010001886.1:180913-191619 GCA_032467955.1 Pseudoxenodon macrops | reverse complement strand
GATAGATAGATAGATAGATAGGTAGGTAGGTAGGTAGGTAGGTAGGTAGGTAGGTAGGTAGGTAGGTAGGTAGATAGGTAGATTGAAGCATAGATGGAAAGATGGATATGGATATGGATAGATATACTGTAGATATAGATAGATAATAGATAATGAAAACATGCATGTTTAAATGTTCATATACATACCAATATATATTTTTAAGCTGATGAATGCTGAAATGCAAGAGGACTTTCTATGTAAAAGAAACATGAAAAGAATCAAGGTTTTCTGTCACTGTAGCATTCTGGCCAATAAACACATTTTTGTGGGTAATTGACTTGCTTATACTTTTGAAATAATTACAAGCAATCTTAAAACTGACTTCCATTTCCTCACAGGCTAAATTGGAGGTTGCTGATATATGTTTGTGGCAGTACAGATAGAACTGACTACACTAACTGTCTCATACTACAGAAAGATGACTAGCCTCTAGGAACAAGAATGGGTTGAAAAACACTTTCAGCCTCTATGTAATCTGGAGAGAATGAACACCTTTCTCTTGAATTATGAATCCCATTCCTGTAGATATTTTCTGGGCTGAGCTTAATTTATTGGCAGCTATCTAGTATATAACTATATTCAGATCTAAATATTTATTACTCCCATCAGTTATTTTTTCTAACTTCTGAAAAGGTAATTGAAATTTGTGCTTATGGTTCTGTTATTGATACAGTTTATGAGCTGCTGCAGATACCAGAACTATGATGTGTATATGTGAGTGCATATACCCATGCTGTGAAAAAGATTCAGAAGGATTTCTCACTACCTCAAAAAAATGGAATAAAATGACCCTGTGAAACAACTGTGCAAAACACGAAAGCACTAGGAGAAGACCGAAATAGCTATTTCTGTTTCTAAAGGAGATTGTGATAGAATGATATGCTTCTCCAAGATAAAGCAACAAATTCAAAAAAGACCACAGTGCTCTCACATCTTACTTCTACAGTGTCGTGTTTTGCTGATAGTCGTATTTATTAATGTTGGAAGTCTTCAGTTTAGTTTACACACGTGTACTCCCAGCTATATTCAGGTCAGAGCATTTAGCTGGATTATTCAATTAAGCTATTAAAAATATAATGTGGTGTTTATATATTTTAAAAAATCAAAACATTTAACTGACAAAAACAAGATAAGAAGCAAGCAAAAGCAGGGAGAATTGTGAACAACAAGCAAGAGATAAAATGTCACAGAACTAAATATCAGCTATGTATGTACTGTATATATCTCCATCTCCATCTCTAACCATTTGTATCTCACATAATTTTCCAGAGTTACTGGAAATAATATTGTGAGAACCAGCACAGAGTCTCAAAGAGAGACTGAGAATGGCCTTTGGTTATTCTAGTCTTAACAATTCTTTTATGTAGCAGCAGAATAGAAGAAAGAGATGGGTAGATCGGGATAATGTATTGAATAAAGTATTGTATCCAAAAAATGGAATGCAAAAGACTATGAAAAAGACAAGGTAACATGATTGTAATAGAAAGCAATAACATAGAACTAAAAGAGTAACATACTGACAGAAATCAATGGATATCTTGCAAACAATTTTCTTTCTTAAATAGGCAATACTATAGATTACAAAAATATTATTTTGTTTTTTCCCCTCTCTTGACCTGTTATGCAATGAATGCTGAAATGATAAACTTTATTTGATACAGGAAGAGACAAAGTCAAAATGACTGACTGAAAAATATTTTCTTAAATCTTTGGAAAGAAAGGTCTTCATCTTCCTTCCTTCCTTCCTTCCTTCCTTCCTTCCTTCCTTCCTTCCTTCCTTCCTTCCTTCCTTCCTAATCTATTTTTATATATCTATATTTCCAAGGCATTTTATTCATATTATTCATATTCTACCTACATTTTTTTCTAACTGATGGAAGAGCCTAATTAAACTCCCTCTGAATGCAATGATTCCTTGTCATCTTCATTGGCTCTTACTTGCTAATATGGTCAACATGGAACCTTTACTCCTAGAATGACTGAAAGCTACCATTTTCTTCTTTGTGCCTTTGTCACATGTCAGCAGTGATTTATGGTATCAAGCTGCATATCTAGCATTTGCCCACATATAAAAAAAACTTCAAAATCTTACTCCCTTGATTCATTGCCATCATTCAACAACAACAATAGCAACAAACAAACAAAACCTTTTGCATTAAAAGAAGCTGGCATACCAGATGTCAGAATAACAGAATTGGAAGGGACCTTGGAGATCTTCTAGTCAAAGCCCCTTAAAATTCTCCAGTGATGGAGTAGCCAAAACTTCTGAAGGCAAGCTGTTCCACTGGTTAATTGTCCTTCCCGTTAGGAAATTTCTCCTAAGCTAAACTAAGGAGAAATGAAGTTAAACTCAACTCAACTAAGACACCTTTGGCCTACCAGGAGACCAACAGTGTGCTAATTTAGTTTATATATTTCCCATGTTGTCTTTCCAGTTTTGAGTTCTGAAACAGCCATCATAAACAGTCAAAACCTAACCCAATTCTCTCTGCATGATTCAAGAGGCTGGGAATTCAGAATAAACAGCAGAGAAGCCTTTACTATAATCATTTTCAATTATTTGAAAGCAATATGGCAAGGGACCGAAGCAAAGTGCTCACATCAGAATCCACATGAATGCCAGGAGACTTGGGGGAGGAAGCATGTGCTGCTCTCTCAGCAGGAAATTTCCAATAAAGAATGACAAATTATTTTTTTCCAAATCCATGGACAGCCATTATTTTCTTCACATTCAAATATAATTAAGAATGATTTGGCTCAATAAGTAATGGCAAAATCATCATCACCTTTATCAGCTATTTGTCCCTAAAATACATCTTAGCTTTCTAATGAAGGAATATGTTCAAGAGAGTCTGAAAAATGAAATCTTCAAATACAACTATTAAGGACCAAAATTTTAATAAATATTTTTCATTCTACCCTCATATAAATCACATCAGATTAGTTTGTTTAAACAAAAACACCCACAGAAACTGCCTGCTACAACCTAATTAATTAATATAGTGAAGGCTACTGCAGTAAGCATCCACTAAATGGACTTGAGTTCTGGTACCTGCTGAGCAATGATGCTTCCTGAGTTATGTTGAACTATTCAGCTTGGCCCATTTTCAGGGCCATTAGGAGAATAATAATAAGGGATAGATTAACTACACATAATGATGATTATGATAATGATTGATGTATAAATATGTATGTATACTTAAACAGAGAGAGGGAGAGAAGAAGGGAGGGAGGAAGGAACAGTTGCTTATATTTTGGGCCACTCAAAAGGGTTTCATCACCTTCAATAACTTTTTCATTCATTTTTATTCATTTCATTATTTCTTTTATTCATTGAACATGAAACTCAGTCAACTGAACAATCACAAATACATTGACTGGTGCTAATGATTGTTACGGGCTGCTGCCAGCGTCCTAGGTATCAACCAAGTACCTTCTTAAAATATATAATAAATATAATAATATAATAATAAATAAATAAAAAATATATAATAATAAAATATATAATAAAAATAAATTATTATTATTATTATTATTATATTACTCTCCAAGAGTTTCAGCCATATATTACAGCCTGCCAAGTTGATAAAATGTCCCACCTGTGTGCTAATGTTTGTAAATCCACATTATCAAACCTTTGAAGAACAGTCATAAATAGGCTGTATTTTGTTATGTAAGAGTTTGCAAGATTAGACTGACAATAATCTTTAGGATTGTTTGAATTATTGTTCCTCACCTTCCCCATTGGTATCCTATGTAGCTAGACTGGATAACAACCTTCTCACATAAGTTAAGCCTCTAAAAATATTTTCAAAACTGTGTGGAAGAGAAAGAAACAGAAGTTGAGCGCCCATTGATGCTCAGGTTGTCTGCTGAAATATTTGAATGGATATAACCCAGCTTCAAAAAATCTATTCTAGTGCAGACAGGCAGACAAAGACTTGCAAAGTGGGAAACCTTGCTTTGCTCTGCCAGATAGAGAGAAATTCTGGCTCCAACAAGCCTGTGCAGATGCTTTAGCTTTTAAAGGCCAAGACAACCTGCTAGAGCTATTTTGTGCAACATCAAATTTTTACTTCTCCGTTGGCAGCTCCCTTCTCATAAAGCAGTTAATTTCCCTTCCCCTTATGCCTGCCAGTTTAAAATGATAGGGTGTTAATGGTTCAGGCCAAAGCACATTTTTTAATTTTCCAAATTGTGGCTGCTTTTCTCCTCTCCCAGCTATTATTCCTGACCAAAGCCCAGCATGAGGTTGTTTGTTTTGATGTATTTTTAATCCCATCCTCCTCGTTTCCCCAGTTTCACATGGCAGCCAACCACATTACCCTATATAAAAGCTTTTCCTCTGGATTGCTGGCAGCCAGACTTCCAAGCCCAGCTTGCAGTTTTCCCCCAGAGTAGCTGGATTGATTGGCTACAGGCAGAATGGGCACGGTTCTCCACTGCTTGGACCGAAATGGAACCATCTGTTACACCTCTAGTTAAAAGTACATAAAGTTGAGCATTTGTGTGTAGACAATACCACCCCTGATACACTCCCCACCGCACATCTCACTCGCACTTTGGCAGAATCTCACACCATGATGAGGCCCAGTGCAGGAAAACCGGCACTTCAGCTGTGCTGGAATGAGGCAAAGCTGCGACTGCAATGCATAAATCAACCATTGCTTGCTTCGTTGCAGTCCTTGTCTTTGACAGGCCTACTAAACAGGGGTGGGCACAGGCTGGGGATCACATGCATAAAGCCCACCATTTGATAGTGTTCTGTATCTTGGGGTTTATCCAGTTACAATTGCATTCCCAATCTTTCTTTCAGTCACAGACGGAGCCACACAAATTCACGATTTTTGACTTCATTTCAGGTTACTCGCATTGGCTCCAAGAAATACAGTTCTTTTTGAAAGCCACCATTCAGATTTTATCTGCTCGGTCTCATTGGTATGATCTTTTCAAAGTTCTGCATTTTTCAGTTCTATCGTTTTCAGCAAAAAGGTGGACAAAGTGCTTCACAATTTTCCACATAAATCAGTGACACTTCTGTGGTGGCGTCATGGCCATTGATTTTATTTAAGACAAAAAGCCGCTTTTTTGATAACTTAGTTGAAAAGCCTTTATGGAGGTCGTACCAGAGGTGGGATTCATCTTCCCTACCGGTTTGCAAATGTGAGCACACGCGCCTCATCTGCGCATGCACAGTACTCATGTGTTACATCAGAGCAGGTGGGCGTAGCCTCCCACAGTCACCGCTACCAGTCTGAGCAATCCAGAGAGAACTGGCTGAATACCACCACTGGGTCCTACCTACCTGCCCATGATAGGCCAGACTGCAAGTGACCATCTCTGTATTTAACTGATTCTTATTTCACTATGTTTTCTGATGCCAATGCCACTGTTGCCTATACACTATTGCCATTTCAAGCCAACCATCAAAATTCCAATTCTATATTAAGAAAAAGTTAATAGCAATCAGTATAAATGATATCAATAAATTACCTTACTTGGGTTACAAAATCTCTCTTAGTGTCATTAAGAAAATGTATATCGGTTTATTTTGTATGGCTTATTCTGCTTCTGCCGGACACTTGGCAGAACATTATGTAGGGCATTGGAGTTCTGTTTGGGACACTGGAAATGTCAGCGAGGTCCAGCTCAGGTTTTGGAAAGATTATTTAGGTTTTCTTATGTTTTTCTTCCGCATAGATAGGTTGAAGGCACTTTTGAATAAAAAATTGTTTAACAGGAGAGATGCACAGTAGAACCATTCTCAAAACTGTGGAACTTCATCTAATTGTGACCTCTTCTCTTTTAAGGTAAGTGTGTTTACATAAAAATCATAGTTTTCTTTAATTCTTTTTTACAGTTTCTTTCTGATACATAACAGAGAATTTTGCAATGATACTATTATTTTTTGTCTATGTCGGCTAAGAAATTAAATGCTGACCAGTTAGACACAATTGATGAGAAAGAACAATGATTAATATGCTGATTAGAAAATTATTCTAGGTTTCTTAGATTTTGCTAATATAATAGCATTCCATAACACACCTCCTCATTTACATGTCTTTGTTAAAAATGTATTCTATTTAATGCCATTCAAAAATCCTTCTAATTTTCTAATCCAAATGCAGTTTATGGGGCGAAAAAACCATTGGTGTCAAAATACACCCAGTTCTTAGCAACATGAGAGTTCTATCACCAACCAACCTATGCTGGAAACCCTATTTACCATACTTGCCATCTAAATCTCATGACTGAAAATTTATATTTTCAATGTTTACTATTTTTTCCAATTGTCCAATTTGGGATAAAGGAAGGAAATACTTGCTGGTTTGAAAGGGAATATTTATATAAAGAGATAGTAGTTTGCATTGGGATTAAATTGGGCTGTTTAGTATCCTATTAAATGTCACTTTTAAGATTAGCACTTACCCAACAGAATGTATGGAAAGTGGGTGTAAGAAAAGAAGAAGCTGCTTGTAACAAAGTGAATAGAATTGCATTAACAAGAGTATGTGGAGTTAGTAACTGATCATATAATAAAAAGTCTTTTTCAATAAAGGATTTATTATCAATGGATCAATAAAGTGTAAGAGATTATGGATAAGAAAAGAAATGCATACATTATAAAAGAATGATTGTTGCAATAAATAAAAACAATAGAAAACATATTGTATAATGTTTAAAGAGGGAAAAAAGGAACTGCAAAGTGTGATAGTAACACAAGAGTAAGAAATAGTTCAGACTACAAGAAACAGAGTGACTTTGAGAAAAATAAAAATATTATATAGATAAAACAGAATAAACAAGCAGCTTCCAACAGTGGAAGAATTTAAGAATAAAATTGATTAAATTATTTGGGATGTAACTCAAGAGAAGACACACCAAAAGTAATACTTTAGGTACATGGTAAGAGAACTAGTCTGGTGTAAGGCACCAGGTTAGACCATGCATTATAATCCTACTTTAGGCATAAAGCCATCTTGATTACGTTGGTCCGGTCCCTCTGTCTAAACCAAGACATCTTGCCAAGAAAATTTCAGGGACTGGTCCAGGCAGTTGCTAGGAATCAACAATGGAGGTACACATATATATACACACACATGTGAATGACAGTGATATGTCAAAAAGAAACATGGAAACAAATACTATTTATGTTACTGTGCAAGAATAAATTATGAAAAGAAAACCGTAAATGCTATGAGAATGTTGACGAATTATAAGCGGAAGATATATATATATATACTTGAAAGCCAGCTTGATGTAGTGGTTAAAGCATCACAAGGAGACCTTGAAATGTAGTCCTGCCTTAAGGGCAAAGCTAGCTCAGTGATCTTGGGCCACTCAACTCTCTCTCAGTTCTAGGAACAAGGCAATGGCAAATCACACCTGAAGATTGTTGATAAGAAAACTGCAGGGATTTCTCTCAATAATTACCAGAGTTTGTCACTGGAGAAATGTGGATGGGGTTTGCTTATGTGATGTTTAATTTGGGTATGAACTGCATCTGAATCTATCAATTGGAAGAAAACTTATATTGTGGTATTATAAAAAAGAAAAACAGCCATGGTAAATGCAAACACCACAGGAGGATTAATTTGTTAAGTTTATCATTCTGTTTGAAAAGAACAAGAGGTGACAATGAGCAAAATCTGTCAAATACAGTGAAATTAAATGTTGATTTTTACCCCATAATACCTCACTATGAATGTGAAAAAGGAAGTTGATTGCATGTTTATTGATTTAGAGAAAGCAAGTGATAAAGTAAAAAAAACCAAGTTATAAAATATTTTGTGAGAATATACCGTAGGTTTTGATTGATAAACATTTTAAGCATAATATATGATAGAGTTAAAGCATACATCAGAATAAATTGAATGTTTAGCTAATGTTTCAGCATTGGGAGAAAAAGTAAGATAAGGATCTGTGATATCCCCTTGCTTGGGATAATTGTCCATTAGGTGGGGGAATTGATCAAAGTGTTCTTTTGTATGCAGATGATGTTGTAGCCAAGAACCTGATTTACAAAAGTAAATTTATCATAGGATGCAACAAAGGTATGGTTCTGAAAGAGGGTTTGTTAAAGAAGAAAACATTTGCATTTTAGAAGGAAAATGGAGTGAATGATAGCAAGTTCTATGTAAATGGCAAAAATGGGTAAATTTGGATCATTTACTAAGGTTGAGAGAATCAATGGAGACATTTTAAAATGTGCAAAGGCTTGTAGAAAAGTCATGGGTAGAATGTGAGCTATTGTAAAGAATGTTTGTCAAAATAAGTAAAAAATTGTGGTATAGAAGAGCAGGGCTTCTACTTCATACATGGAAGTGAGAGAAGCAAAGTATCAGGAGGCAATAAGACACAATGTAATAATACCAATATGTTGTTGTGTAGCTGAATCAGGGAAAAGGATTGGTTCCCAAAATACCATAATATTTATTTTTATATAAGTGGGAAGTAAAGAAGTAAACTGTATCTAAGTTATATATGCTTTGAATATCAAACATTTTATATTACTTGCAAAGCTGAAAGCAACAAGGCCTCAGCCCATCAACTTTGTAAAACTACTTTCAAACCATAGACAATATTAGTTAGAGTAGGGTCACTTTCAAGTCAGGTTCAGCCATGCCTTCATGGGCACATCCAGATAGTTTTCTTGGAACAATGCAAAACTGTTCTGGCATTGTCTTCTTTGTGATAATTCTCCAAGTTCCCAGTCCAATCTGCAGTTCTGATTGGACGCCTAACAGAATGCTATACAAATACTAATCGGGCTTGACCTTACTTAGTTTCTAGCTTTCGATCTACCCGGTACCTGCTGAAACAGTAGTAGGTTAGATGGACAGCATAGCCTCAACAGATGCAAACAAATCTCCTAATTCTACAAGAACCGAAATGATGTACCATTAACCAAGTTTCCAAAGGCAGAATCAATCCCAAAACACAAATTTCCCTAATTCCTCTGCTTATGCTTATGCCTGTAATTATGCCCTGAATTTTCACAAGCACTTTTGTTTTTGAGTAGTCTAAACTTCTCCTATACTGTAGCCATATTTCATTCTCTCCATTGTCTGTTATAGCAATAACTTGTTCTTGGCCTAAGAGTTGCAAAAGTTTCACAGCTTTTAACACAAATAATCATGAAGGCATTCCCTTAATGCTATCAGGACCCAGTTTCCCCTTTGAATACGAGCTTTTATCTTCTAGTTCAGTACAAGATATACCTGCATGGCTAGGCCATGAACTCAACTAGTGTGTGAATCCAAGGCTAATTGCTTTCTTGTGGATGTTGACATGCATTTTTCGTATGATTGCTATGCTATTGTGTCCAATTGACAGCGACATTCACTAGCCAAGAAACTTACCATAGAATTTCAATCTCACCTTTTTGCTCCCCAGTGTTGTGATTTCTCTGAGCTGCTTCACTTCCATTTCATGTGTGTTACTATGGGTTACTATGGGCCAAAAAGGTCATGGGCTTGAATTCTAGGAAGAGACTGTGGCACTTGCTTCTTTCTTTCTCTGTTGCGACCTAGACAGCTCATCCCATTCTCTTAAATAAACTCACAACTCACACTTTATAGAAACATTTCCATTTACACCCTGTACAATTTTTAAAAGGGATAGATTTTTACTACAGTTTCTATTGTTGCTGTTTGGCTATTTTGTGTTCTTATGTCATTCGCAATGCCAGTGGGCTTTATCACTGATTGTGACTCTTTGTCTTTCACTGCTTACAGCTTCTCCATTTTTCCCTACATGTTTAGTGTTTTCAGTTCTAGTCACTTGTGCTATTGCTTGACACAGACATAATATGTCCCCATGGCTTGGGGTTTTTTTTTGAGGAGATTTGTATGTCACATGTAAATAGAACAGAATGCACACTTATTCTTTGACCTAGAAAATATTTATTGCATTATTTTGACCTGGTTTCAGAGAAAATCCCAGTTCAAATCATAGATAAGATATGAACTCACTGTAAAACATAGGACAAATTATCATTTTATCCCAGTTCCATTGTAAAATGGGTATAATAAAAATATTCATTACAAGATTGTCCTAAGGAAGAAAGATATAATTGCATACCAAAAAATACCAAAGATTTAATATCTCTATTTAAAATTGCAACTATGTTTCCACTCCTAGTCATTAAAAAAACTTGTTGATATGATAAAAAGTATTTATTTGTATGCCACCTTTATTATTTTTACAAATAATTCGAGGTGGCTTCTTCTTGCTCATATTTTCCCCACAACAACAACCCTGTGAAGCATGTGAGGCTAAGAGAAAGCGACTGGGCCAAAGTCACCCTTTCATTGCTTTCGTGGCTAAGGTGCGATTTGAATTCACGCTCTTCCACTTTCTAGCCTGGTGCCTTAGGCGCTAGACCAAACTGGCTCTCAGTTTGCACAGCAAATTGAAGTTAAAATAAAATGGATTTAAGACAGTCTTTTGTCTGAAGCTAACACCTCCAGTGAAATTGTGCACATCTTAAAGGCTCTTTGTTGTGTACTGATCAATTTGAAGTGTGCTAGATTGCAATAAGATTGTGTATGTTCTTGGTACTGTGGTTGCTACTCAAAATCCAGGTGGATTATCATCTGCTACAGTGTTCCTGTTTTGACGACCATGCTATTTGTGTAATGATTCCATTCCAGTGGCCAGTG
>JANHFT010001886.1:162479-173418 GCA_032467955.1 Pseudoxenodon macrops | reverse complement strand
GAGGGAAAGGGGGGCAGCCCGAGGAAAGAAGAAGGGGAGGGGGGGTCTCAAGGGGGCGCAGGACGACGAGCCCCACCCCCCAAAAAGCAACTCACCTGCGCGCTTCCGAACCTCAACTGCCGCCTCTGGGGAGAGGCTCCGCCTTCTTCCCTCCATTGGTCTCTGGTTCAACCCCTTCCGAGCTGTCATTGGCTCAAAAGCAACGTCAATCATCGTTCTCGTTTGTGGTATGTTTAGCCGCCCGTCATTCAACAAAATAGGGCATGTCCCCTTGCGAAGCCCCACCCTTCGTTCTGTTGGTGTCTGCTTGAAGACCCGCCCTATCAGCAACGCGGGGGGGGGGGCGGCACCTCGTCCCTGATTCGCCCCTTGAGAACTCATAAACTCCGCCCAGATCCCGCCTTTTTGCCCCCGTCTATTGGAGGCTCCGCTTGTCAATCCGGCGGGGAGCTCTTTGGCACTCCTGCAGAAGGGACGGAGAAAGGGTTGAAAAAGATGCCGTCTTCAGCGACACCTAGCGGTTGTTCGGGACGAAGCGAAGCGACCAGCACTGAAAATGCGGCTTTTCAGACAGACACTTCATAGGTTCGAGACCCGCTTGCGCCAGGTGTAAAGTGAACAAAGGATGCGTGTTACAGAAACCGAAAGTAAAATTGCTTTTTTAAAACCTCCGTTAAGGCACGATTTTCGATTAGTACTTACACTTCAGTTTCCAAACAGGTACGAAACTGGCATGTGGAGTTTTCCTTATATTGGTTATTTCATTGGACTGAAAATTTTAAGAATTCTACATTCTAAGATGTGCAACTCTTTTGATTTAACAGAACAAGTTCCAACATGGGAATTTTTCTGTCCCTGCAGTGAAATGTGACTGGCAAATCAATATATATAATTGTTCTGTTACAATGTAAATAATTCCGCATCCAAGAGAGATGGAGCCTTTAAGTGGCAGGTTGGGACGTTTCTCCTTCTCAAGATTTAATATTTTCTGTCTGGTTTTCTAGAAGGTTCTTTGTCTTTCTTCCACATCTCTCCAGGCATCAACAGAAATTTGCTTCAACTAACAAACCTGGCCATTAAAAAAATAAAGAGCCAGAAACTGCAGAGCTGAAGTCTGAATAAAACCGGATTCTGGAAGAAAATTAGAGCATCCGTATCCATATCTGATTAAAAGAGACGGCATCATTACGAAAAACAAAGACTTCTTTAATGAAGAAAACTGTCCCTTCTCTCACTAAAAACAAATTTCAATTTTAAAGTGAGTCAGCATGAAACTCCAGCAGAAACTTCCAGGATGTCACCATACATTCCGGAATACGAAACAAGGTAAATCCATAAACCCTTGTAAGAACAGTCAACTCTGCATCAGAACCAACATGTGCAAAAAGAGTGGAATCGTTGCAAAGAGAAAACTTCAGGAGTCTTTTTTTCTAAGGCTTCGCAAAGGATGGGAAAGCCACGCTCTGCTCCTACGCTATTTCTGCCTGCAACTCTGAAAACAGAGAAAAATATTACTGACTTTGATCCCGCCTTTGTTTTTTTTAACAAAGAACTCAAGGTTGGCGAACATATCCAACACGCCTCCTAATTCGCCTGCAACAACAACCCTGTGAGGTAGGTTTGGAATTGCCCAAAGTCACCCAGCTGGCTGTCATGCCTATTGTTGGACTAGAACTCCCAGTCTCCTGGTGATTGGCCCAAAGTCACTCAGCTGGCTTTCGTGGCTTTTTCATGCCTAGGTGTAAAACCTTTGCTTTTCTCCACATTAAATTTCATTTTGTTGGATAGGTCCCATTGTTCAAGTCTGCCAAGATCTTTTTGGATCCCGGGCTTGTCTTCTGGGGTGTTGCCTATTCCTGCCAGCTTAGTGTCATTGTAAATTTGATAAGTTCCCCATCTATCCCCTTGTCCAAGTCGTTGATGAAGATGTTGAAGAGTATTGGACCTAAGACGGAGCCTTGTGGAACTCCACTGCTTGCTTCCCTCCATGTAGATGCAGTTCCATTAAGGGTGACTCTTGAGTACGGTTTGACAGCCAGTTACAAATCCATCTGGTGGTGATGCTGTCTATCCCACTTTTTTTTCTAGCTTACCAACAAGTAGCTGGTGGTCTACTTTGTCAAATGCCTTTCTGAAATCCAAGTATACTATGTCCACAGCATTTTGTTCGACCAGTAATTTAGTCACTTTGTCAAATAATAAAATAAGATTGGTTTGGCATGATCTGCTTTTGATGAACCCATGTTGACTTCTGGTTATAACTTTGCTTGTTTCTTTTTACAGATTTGTTGCTTTATTATCTTTTCTAGGATCTTCCTAATTATTGATGTCACGCTGATAGGTCTGGAGTTTCCCGGCTCTGTTTCCCCCCCTTTTTTGAAGATGGGGACCCCATCAACTCTTTTCCAGTCCTCAGGTAGTTTCCAGGTGCTCCAAGACCTTTGAAAGATACAGTTCAATGGTTCTGGGATCACATCTGCCAGCTCCTTCAGAACTCTGGGATGTAATCCCACCCCCGAGCGTC
Source organism: Pseudoxenodon macrops (assembly GCA_032467955.1). Lineage (NCBI taxonomy): Eukaryota > Metazoa > Chordata > Lepidosauria > Squamata > Pseudoxenodontidae > Pseudoxenodon > Pseudoxenodon macrops. Next base: position 170,894 of record JANHFT010001886.1, on the reverse strand, counting down.
TCACGCAGGGATTGAATGGGGGGGCAGCTGTTCCTTATCCGAGGTGATCTGGAGCCTGTCATTTTTGTTGGCCTCTGGAGCTGCCTTGTTCCTTCAGGCAGTTCTCTGTTCGGTCGGCCACTGCCCCACCCCCAGATGGCCCTGGGACTGCCTTGTCTTTAGCCCCCGGACTCTCCACTGTTCGGACGAGACCCTGCCTCAGTTCCAACTCCTCCTCCCCTCTTATCACTTCCCTATCAGTAAGAATTAATAACTTTGGGGTCACTTTTCCCCTTGATTCTGAAACCCCTTCTTCTTATTGGATGCTGACTCCGCCATTCTTCCTCGCGTCCCCTGGTTGGATTACCTTCCCACGGGAGGTCCTTGGGCCCCGCCCACTTCCATTCAGGATAGGAACGGCAACGCCACTCCTTTTCCATTCACAAATTCCTCCCCTTGCTGACTCCTGTCTGAAATAGAGGGGAGTTTGCGGGGGAATGGTAACACAAAGGACACACAAACATACACAATCACACCCACACCATGTGCCTGGTGGTTCAGCCTGGGAAGATCTTTGTGGCAGGAAAACTTTGTCTGTGGTCGAGGGTGGTCCTGAGTGAGCTCTTACAGAATGGCCGTAGACCTTGTGGTTGACCTACCCCAAAAGGCAGGACAAAGAGTTTTTCAGTCCCTGGAAAGTTAGACAAAAGTTTGTAGCCCGTCCTGAGTTCGAATGTCCTAGTGTTCCTGGTGGAGGGTTTTGTTTACTTTTCAATTTTTCCTTGTTTGCCTTCTAAACATTTTGTAACTTTGTTGAGGTTTGTTGCATCGAGTGTTGGGTGATACTTTCCTGGTATCATTATAGGCCCGGAAACACTATATTACTGTAAATAGTACAATGTAAAGCAGGGGGTCAGACTAGAAGATCTCCAAGGTCCCTTCCGACTCTGTTATCCTGTATTCTGTAAATGTAAGTAAACTTCTACAGGTCGCCCTCGACTTATAACAGCTCATTTAGTGACCGTTCGAAGTTACAACAGCACTGAAAAAAGTGATGTGTGATCGTTTTTCATACTGTCGCACCGTCCCCCGTGATCAACGCGATCAACATTGAGATGCTTGGCAACTGGCATGTACTTACGACAGTTGCAGTGTCTCAGGGTCACGAGATCCCCTTTTGAGACCTTCCGACAAGGGCAGCCAATGGGGGGGGAGCCAAATTCACTTAACAACCGGTGACTAACTTAGCGACTGCAGTGATTGTCCCGGATAGAAGATATTTCCACGTGTATCTCAGACTCCAAAGTCACGTCTGCCTTTTATGGACTCCCCACCACAGAGATCTCTTTTGCTTGGGACCTTCAGGAAACAGGTGAAACCTTTTTTCCCAGGCCTTTTAAGACTCGCCTGTCTAACAAACTGTGTTTCGTCCATCATTTATGGTTTGACCGATGCATCGTCCTAATGTCCTGATCACGGTAAGCCAGCTAAAGGACGTGGCTTTTGAACAGGGCGGCTGAATTCATGTCAGCCGTGGGGCCTTCCTAAATACAAGATGCTGGCTTCCCTCCTCTTACGAGGCGTTTGAGGGCTCCTTGGTGCTCTCTGAGCTTGGCTGTTCCCTTGCAGACGTTTCACGATCCAATGAAGTAACGTCTTCAGGGCTAGAAGGGAGGGTGGGTTTGTGGAGGGGAGGAGGAGGAGGAGGAAGACCGTAGGGTCCTTGGTGCTCTCTGAGCTTGGTTGTTTCCTTGTAGATGTTTTGTTACCCAACTAGGGAACATCATCAATGCAGGAAAGGGCTTTGCAGAGAGGAGGGGATGGAGGAGGAGCTGGAGCAGGAGGAGGATCAGTAATAGCGCTTATATTCTGCTTCACAGTGCTTTACAGCCCTCTCTAAGCGGTTTACAGAATCAGCATCTTGACCCCAAATAATCTGGGTCCTCATTTTACCCAGCTCGGAAGGAGGGAAGGCCGAGTCAACCTTGAGCTGGTTGAGGATCGAACTCCTGGCAGTGGGCAGAGTTAGCCTGTAATACAGCAGTCTAACCACTGCGCCACCACGGCTCCAGGACTGTGAGGTCCTTGGTGCTCCCTTGAGCTTCGTTGCATTTTTGCAGACATTTCACTACCCAACCAGATAGCAGCATCAGTGCTACAAGACAGCTGGCTTTGTGGAGTAGAGAGGAGGAGGAGGAGGAGGAAGAGGCCTGTGGGGTCCTTGGTGCTCTCTGAGCTTGGTGGCTTTCTTGCAGATGTCCCCCAACCAGTTGACATCACGAGTGCACTCGTAGCCAGCAATCCCTCTTCCAAAGAGAAAAACCCATTGAAACAGTGGCTCCTTTTCATGGTTTATGGGACTCGACAGGGAAATCTCGTCAGTGTCCAACCGCAGTTGACAAACCATTTCCTCCTCCTCCTCCTCCACCATCACCACCTCCACCATCCGTGCATCACCTAACAGAGAAATGGATCTGAATTTTCGACGGGACCAAGGACAATGTGCAGCTTTTGCGCCCAGTGTTGCCCGATGCCTAAGATAACCTTTATTTATTGGAATCTGTCAAACACAAATTTTGTCAAACATTGCATCCCCCCCCCCCCCAAAAAAAAGAGGGCAAGAGAGATTTCTCCTTGGCAGATGAAGGGATCTCTCTCGATCTGGTCAGGTTCACCTCCAGGCAGAATCCAGAGGGAAGATCTAGATGGAGACCTTTTAAAAAGGAAGAGCTCTTTTCTCCTGGCCATTTACATTTCAGACTCCACCTCTTCGGTACAGTTATTAACATTGTTTACACTGCAGTTGCATGTGCTTGTGTGTGTGTGTGTCCTGTGCTCATTCAGAGAGGGGTGCTTGGCTGGGACAGATTGCCCTGGTCACCATGTTCTCCACTCCGCCCCAGTCTTCTCCCGCCTGCCTTCCAGCTGTGGCCCAAGGGCGCTTTTTTGACCGATGGAAGGATTACCTGAACCTCTCCAAAGTGGTGATGGAGATCGTTGAGGAGCGGAAGAAGCCACCAGGTGTGTCTCCTCCTTGGGAAGACCCCTTGGACGTCATCGTTCTGCATTGGGTGAATGGAGGCGGCCACAGCGAGAGCCACAGTCCCAAGAGCCACGGCCCCCGCAGAGGAGACCTCCCGCCCCCTCAACCAACCCAACAAGGCATCTGCAACTTTTGCAAGCACAACGGAGAGTCCAAGAAGGTCTACTCTTCCCACGCCTTGAAGGGAGCCGACGGAGTGGTGGTTTGCCCCATCCTGCGCAATTACACCTGCCCGCTTTGTGGGGCCACCGCCGACAAGGCCCACACGCTGAAATACTGCCCCCATAATAAGGGGAAGCGATCGTTGTACCGCAGAAGTGGGCGCAATTCGGCCGGACGCATGATCAAGAGATAAAGGGACACAGCCAAACACCCACCTCTTCCCCAATCCTCCTCCCCCCCACGGAAAAGTGTAAGAAGTAAAATAAAAAAAGTTAAAACGCCTGGAGAGTGGATGGTGAGAAGGAAAAGGGCACCGCCAAAGATTTGGGAAGAAAGAAATACAAAGGAGTAAAATGGGTTTCTCCCTCCCCCCCCAGTTTCCAGTTCTTCAAAAAATCACAGTTGCAAAAGAGGTGATTTTGCATGACTTTCATTTAAATATATATATATATGATGGATGAGACCAACCTTTGTTTTGAAAAAGAGGAAGATTTGCGTTTTTCAACTGCAATAATTTCAATTTCGGACAGAAAGAAGCAGGACTTTGTTTTCCAAAATTAAACCTGTAAGTTCAGAAATCTTTTTTTTATTTTATAATTGCCTTGAATGATGTGCAAAAGAAATCACCATTTGCCTTAAATTAACCATGATAAAAGGAAACTAAGTGGTGGATTTCTTTCCTTTTCTTGAAATGTTCCTCACTGGCCCACGTTAGGCAAAGTTGAGATACCTTGAACAGTATTTATATCTGGTTTTGCAATAGGTAAAGTTTATTATGATTGTTTTTTTAAAACTAGTAACATGTTGACTTGTAATAAACAGCATTTTTTTCATGATTGCATCAAATCACTGCTTCCTTTCTTTGCTTTTAATCCCTGGGTTGGATTTTCCTGGGTTCTCTGCAGCTGATTCTTCGTGTGATACTCAAATCTTCACTCCACATTTAATTCTGATTTCGACCTCAGTAGGTTTCACTTTCTTCACGTTGCGTAGTTGTATCTTAAGGCGCAGTCCTTGCGGTTATTTTGATGCACCGGTTAGGGGTGGCATCACCCCTTGTGGACGTTCACAAACTGAAAGACACATTCTCTTTTCTGCACGTCAATCCTGTTTTTGGTTGTTTTTGCAAGCTCTGCAAATATTGAAAATCAGCCATTATTTCTGCAATCCGCATAGCTTTTTAATGCTTGGGGAGGATCACATCTTCACTTCCAGCAGTGAAAACTCTCTTGACAAATTCTCTTTTCGGCTTTTGAGATTCGCACAACCATCATTTTGTCTTAGCTTGCACACATTTATTGTGGAATGGTTTGGTGCAGGCAGACACAGGGTTGCAATCCGTTGCTGGTATTAGATTTGCCCTGCTTCCATGAGGAAGAAGAATGGACTTCTAAGCAGCTCCAAATGAAACTTAGAATTTAGAATAACAGAGTTGGAAGGGACCTTGGAGGTCTTCTAGTCCAACCCCCTGCCTAGGCAGGAAACCGTACACCACTTCAGACAAGTGGTTATCCATCCCACTGCTCTTGTTTCTCCACCTTCCTTTTAAAACTTTTTTTACCAGGAAATATAGAAACTGCAAAGCACAAACTGTGACTCATTGTCCTGCTTTGGGTTAAAGAGGCCTTGCAGAAAGGCAGAAAGTGGGGGAAATGCTGCTTTGCTGAGATCAGTTTGTAAATGGCTGCTCCACGTGGCCCAGTAAAAATGGCCTATAATACTGAATTCTGCAGATGTTCAGAAGGTAAACAAGGCATTGTGAAGGGTGGAAGAGGGGGCAAAGAAAACCCAATCTCCCAGGGACCTGGCAGGTGAAGGATAGGAGGTAAGAGCTAGGTAGGCATGATTCAGTGTCTCTGCAAAGTTATGAAGCTGCCTGGTCATTCATAAGTGCGAATAACCGGATAACTTTTGTAAAATTCTTATCTGGTCATACATGGCTTTTGAGAGGTCTGTTGCAACTCTGAACGGTCACTAAATGATCTGTCATATCTCGAGGATTACCTTTACAGGGACTGACATTTAAGAAAAGACTGCTTTTTAATATACAAACCCAATTTAAAAACCTTTTTAAAAAACTTTGACAGAATAATAATGGCTACAAATAAAGCTCAGATGCAAGTAACTGTAATTCAACCAGATTTACAAAAGGAATTTGGTTTGAAATGGGCAGATTTGGTGGAGAAGACTGAAAGAAACATGGACCTTAACAGACTTAGAACTCACTAAATGGATAAGTGAGGAAGATTTCCCTTAAGAAGATTGGAGAAGATTGGGGAATGAATTTATTCTACTCAACTGGAAAACAATTTCATCTGGACTCTTTTGGGAAGACAGATCAATTTTGGAGAATGGATTTATTATATTTAACCAGACAACAATTGATAAGAGAGATTATTAAGAAGCAAACGAGGATTTTTGATTCAGGACAAAACAGAGTTAACTGTTAGGACAACTTGCAATAGATAACAAGCATAGTAAACTTTCTATGAGTTGTATACAATAATAAATTATTAACCAAAGGTTTAGAAATTTTAATCTTATTTTATTAAGCCATTTTCCCAGTTTGGATCTTTCTTCTACATTTTGAAAATTACTCCATTTAGGGAAATGTACAATCATTTAATATTTTGTAAAACTTTCCATTAAAAAAAACTAATTACTTTTCCAATCTATTGTGCCATTAACATGTTTGTTGGGAAAGTGGGGTTGGGGACAAGGCAAAATATGAAAATGCCCACAGAACAATCACACACACACACACACACACACATACACACACGAAAATAAAAGAGGGATTGCTTTAGTGTGAGAATTGAAAGTTTTTAAATGCCTTTAAGTATTTGATTACTGCTCACATTTTTACCTCTCCCATTTATCATTGTTTTCTTGGGAACTCCTGATCTTTAGTTGTAGATTATTTGTGCAATAAATTGTGCATAATGTTAATGAGACTAGTATGAAGTCTCAAGGGGCTTCTGGCCATGAGTTGTCTAATATTTATTATTCATTATTCTTATTACTTGTTATTTATTATCATGATTAGTTTTGTAAACAACTCCATGCCTGGAGTGAACAGGATGCCATTTTAAGAACTGTAGGCGGCATTCATCCATGGTTGCAAGGATCAGGTTTCTAAGAGAAATCAGTGTGATATGAATGTTCCTGAACAATCAGTGATGTTCTAAAGAGTGTTCTGTTTATGCTACATTCTAGATACAGCCCTAGGAGGCCAAATATCGCATATATCACAAGCAAACTACTCAGAATGACACCTGGCTGTATTTCTGACACACTAGGAAGCTCAAAAATTACAATCTCAAAATCTTAGAATCTAATATCAGATCTCTGACCCTTATCTTTTGGGAGTCAATTAATAATCTATAGCAAAAATATGGAATAGACTTTAGTATTTTCTAGTGCCCCTAGCCATTTTTTAAATGATTGTGCATCTCATTATGATGGCTAGATCACTCTAGAACAGTGTTTTTCAAACTTGGGAACGTTAAGACGCGTGGACTTCAACTGCCAGAATTCCTCAGCTATATGAAATAATTTTTATGATAATTCAGAAATTATTGATAGTTTTTCACTGCTATTGCTTGAATACAAGTGGAACCTGCAAAAACAAAACAAAATTATACAGTATGCAGAATATTCCTAGTCACATTCTATCTGACCAGCACAAGACAAGCTCATAAGAAACCTATTTCTGATGAGTTGTGATACGATAAGTATTATTTGATGCACATGTAAGAGCGTGATTGTGCTGGAGTTCTCAAAATATGTAACACTTTAATTCTGTGACTAAGAAGTCCTGTTGATTTCTTTGCTATAGAAATAATAAAGAGCAAATGTCTGCATGCCATCCATCAAGGAGAATATTTTGAGACAATGTCTATGGAAATGCTCAGCTTCTTGTACGAGAAGCAAAATGTTTTCAAAGGAAAAAAAACCAAGAAAGTCCAGTTGCTTTTTGGAAAAAGCACCACTGGGATATCTTGAGACCGTGCATATAGTTTTAGAGTTCTAGCTTTGGGGGGAAATTGAATAGGTAACAAGGGAGAACCAAGTTTAAAAATGTAATCTGCGAGCAAACAAGTTCCTTTCCTGGAAAGATTGCTCAGTAGGTTTGCAGATAACTCATCAACGAAATTATGGTTACCGGTATTTATTCATATATTTGATTTATATCCTGCCTTTCCTCTAGGAGCCCCAGGTGCCTATAATGCTTCCTCCTCCATTTCCCCCCCCAGAAACAAACTTATAAGGTAAGTTGACCCTAACATGATAAACTTCCATGCCTGAGAAAGTTTTGCCTTTGCTACATATACCGGTATTGTTTTATTATATATGCTGTTCCATTAGTTTAATAAATCAGATGGTAAGCTTTTCTGTAAAGCGCCCAATCACCTGGGCCATGGCTTCCGAGGAAGAAAAGCTTGCAAAGCTAGGAACTCTCAAAGCAAATCCAGGATGACAGTAGAGAAGCAGTCATAGTTACCTAATAGATGTAGTGTGTGTCAGTCCTGAGCTGATTAAAAATAGAATGCATGTACAAGTGTCAGAAAGATGAAACTATGGACAGAGTGTCCCTCTTTTGATGCTGCACTATATGGCACTCCTCAAGGCCAGTAGGACACGTATGTGTCTTCCTATTCTAGCTCTGGTCCCAAAAGTAGGTTAAAAGTGATTGCTGCTAGATGAGCTCTCCATTTTTAATCTGCCTTTGCTGTCCTTGGGGAGACTCGGTGGGTTTCCACCCACCATCACCACCACCACCACCTGAAACAGGACACTCACTATGACAAAAGATGAGAACTTCTAGTTCAGCTCATCTTCTCCCCTGCCGTTAAGCCAGAAAGTATGAGGGTTTAACACAAATACCAGTGGGAGAGCAAAACTCTGCAAATTAAGGTCAAAACTAAATCCTGCAGGTAATGAGATGTCAATATAAAGAGGACAAGCTGCAAGAGGATATAGGGAAGGCTCATTATTAGACTGCTTTAAAAAAATGAATAATAAGCTTTTTAAAAATGAATAATAAGCCATACCTACACAAAGAACACAGTATCAACAGTAGAGACCTTCAAATGTCTAGGTTCTATCATATCGCAAGACCTAAAGTGGACACCTAACATCAAAAACGTCATTAAAAAAGCGCAACAAAGAATGTTCTTTCTGCGCCAACTCAGGAAGCTCAAACTGCCCAAGGAGCTGCTGATCCAGTT